>JAWPHD010019323.1:0-36194 GCA_037043455.1 Cyrtodaria siliqua
ATATATTCAGTTCTTACAAATATATATTCAGTTCTTAAAGATATATATTCAGTTCTTAAGCATATATATTCAGTTCTTACGCATTTATATTCAGTTCTTACACATATATATTCCTTTCTTACACATATATATTCAGTTCTTACACATATATATTCACTTCTTACACATATATATTCAGTTCTTACACATATATATTCCGTTCTCACACATATATACACATATATATTCCGTTCTTACACATATATATTCCGTTCTTATACGTACATATTCTCCGTTCTTACACATATATATTCCGTTCTTACACATATATATTCCGTTCTTACGCATATATATTCTGTTCTTACAAATATATATTCCGTTTTTACACATATATATTCCGTTTTTTACACATATATTCCGTTCTTACGCATATATATTCAGTTTTACGCATATATATTCAGTTCTTACGCATATATATTCTGTTCTTACGCATATATATTCAGTTCTTACACATATATTCAGTTCTTACACATATATTCAGTTCTAACACATATATATTCCGTTCTTACACATATATATTCCGTTCTTACACATATATATTCCGTTCTTACACATATATATTCAGTTCTTACACATATATATTCTGTTCTTACGCATATATATTCCGTTCTTACACATATATTCAGTTCTTACACATATATTCAGTTCTCACACATATATATTCCGTTCTTACACATATATATTCCGTTCTTACACATATATATTCCGTTCTTACACATATATATTCAGTTCTTACAGATATATATTCAGTTCTGACGAATATATATTCAGTTCTTACGCATATATATTCAATTCTTACGCATATATATTCAATTCTTACACATATATGTTCAGTTCTTACACATATATATTCACTTATTACACATATATATTCCGTTCTTACAGATATATATTCAGTTCTTACAGCTATATATTCCGTTCTTACACATATATATTCCGTTCTTACAGATATATATTCAGTTCTGACGAATATATATTCAGTTCTTACGCATATATATTCAATTCTTACGCATATATATTCAATTCTTACACATATATGTTCAGTTCTTACACATATATATTCACTTATTACACATATATATTCCGTTCTTACAGATATATATTCAGTTCTTACAGATATATATTCAGTTCTTAAGCATATATATTCAGTTCTTACGCATATATATTCCGTTTTTACACGTACATATTTCGTTCTTACACATATATATTCCGTTCTTACAAATATATATTCCGTTCTTACACATATATATTCACTTCTTACACATATATATTCAGTTCTTACACATATATTCCGTTCTTACACATATATACACATATATATTCCATTCTTACACATACATATTCCGTTCTTACACGTACATATTCCGTTCTTACACATATATATTCCTTTCTTACTCATATATATTCCGTTCTTACGCATATATATTCCGTTCTTACACATATATATTCCGTTGTTACACATATATATTCCGTTCTTACGCATATATATTCAGTTCTTACACATATATTCCGTTTTTACACATATATATTCAGTTCTTACACATTATATTCACTTCTTACACATATATATTCAGTTCTTACACATATATATTCCATTCTTACACATATATATTCCATTCTTACACATATATATTCAGTTCTTACACATATATATTCAGTTCTTAAATATATATATTCAGTTCTTACGCATATAGATTCAGTTCTTACGAATATATATTCAGTTCTTACGCATATATATTCAGTTCCTACACATATATATTCAGTTCTTACACATATATATTCCGTTCTTACACATATATATTCAGTTCTTACACATAGATATTCAGTTCTTACACATATATATTCCGTTCTTACACATATATATTCCGTTCTTACACATATATATTCCGTTCTTACACATATATATTCACTTCTTACACATATATAATCCGTTCTTACACGTACATATTCCGTTCTTACACATATATATTCCGTTCTTACGCATATATATTCAGTTCTTACGCATATATATTCAGTTCCTACACATATATATTCACTTCTTACACATATATATTTCGTTCTTACACATATATACACATATATATTCCGTTCTTAAACAAATATATTCCGTTCTTACACGTACATATTCCGTTCATACACATATACCGTTCTTACACATATATATTCCGTTCTTACACATATATATTCCGTTCTTACACGTATATATTCCGTTCTTACACATATATATTCCGTTCTTACACATATATATTCCGTCCTTACACGTAAATATTCCGTTCTTACACATATATATTCCGTTCTTACGCATATATATTCCGTTCTTACACATATATATTCCGTTCTTTCGCATATATATTCAGTTCTTACACATATATTCCGTTTTTACACATATATATTCAGTTCTTACACATTATATTCACTTCTTACACATATATATTCAGTTCTTACACATATATATTCCGTTCTTACACATATATACACATATATATTCCGTTCTTACACATATATATTCCGTTCTTACACGTACATATTCCGTTCATACACATATACCGTTCTTACAAATATATATTCCGTTCTTACACATATATATTCCGTTCTTACACGTATATATTCCGTTCTTACACATATATATTCGGTTCTTACACATATATATTCCGTCCTTACACGTAAATATTCCGTTCTTACACATATATATTCCGTTCTTACGCATATATATTCCGTTCTTACACATATATATTCCGTTCTTACGCATATATATTCAGTTCTTACACATATATTCCGTTTTTACACATATATATTCAGTTCTTACACATTATATTCACTTCTTACACATATATATTCAGTTCTTACACATATATATTCCATTCTTACACATATATATTCAGTTCTTACAAATATATATTCAGTTCTTAAAGATATATATTCAGTTCTTAAGCATATATATTCAGTTCTTACGCATTTATATTCAGTTCTTACACATATATATTCCTTTCTTACACATATATATTCAGTTCTTACACATATATATTCACTTCTTACACATATATATTCAGTTCTTACACATATATATTCCGTTCTCACACATATATACACATATATATTCCGTTCTTACACATATATATTCCGTTCTTATACGTACATATTCTCCGTTCTTACACATATATATTCCGTTCTTACACATATATATTCCGTTCTTACGCATATATATTCTGTTCTTACAAATATATATTCCGTTTTTACACATATATATTCCGTTTTTACACATATATTCCGTTCTTACGCATATATATTCAGTTTTACGCATATATATTCAGTTCTTACGCATATATATTCTGTTCTTACGCATATATATTCAGTTCTTACACATATATTCAGTTCTTACACATATATTCAGTTCTAACACATATATATTCCGTTCTTACACATATATATTCCGTTCTTACACATATATATTCCGTTCTTACACATATATATTCAGTTCTTACACATATATATTCTGTTCTTACGCATATATATTCCGTTCTTACACATATATTCAGTTCTTACACATATATTCAGTTCTCACACATATATATTCCGTTCTTACACATATATATTCCGTTCTTACACATATATATTCCGTTCTTACACATATATATTCAGTTCTTACAGATATATATTCAGTTCTGACGAATATATATTCAGTTCTTACGCATATATATTCAATTCTTACGCATATATATTCAATTCTTACACATATATGTTCAGTTCTTACACATATATATTCACTTATTACACATATATATTCCGTTCTTACAGATATATATTCAGTTCTTACAGATATATATTCCGTTCTTACACATATATATTCCGTTCTTACAGATATATATTCAGTTCTGACGAATATATATTCAGTTCTTACGCATATATATTCAATTCTTACGCATATATATTCAATTCTTACACATATATGTTCAGTTCTTACACATATATATTCACTTATTACACATATATATTCCGTTCTTACAGATACATATTCAGTTCTTACAGATATATATTCAGTTCTTAAGCATATATATTCAGTTCTTACGCATATATATTCCGTTTTTACACGTACATATTTCGTTCTTACACATATATATTCCGTTCTTACAAATATATATTCCGTTCTTACACATATATATTCACTTCTTACACATATATATTCAGTTCTTACACATATATTCCGTTCTTACACATATATACACATATATATTCCATTCTTACACATACATATTCCGTTCTTACACGTACATATTCCGTTCTTACACATATATATTCCTTTCTTACTCATATATATTCCGTTCTTACGCATATATATTCCGTTCTTACACATATATATTCCGTTGTTACACATATATATTCCGTTCTTACGCATATATATTCAGTTCTTACACATATATTCCGTTTTTACACATATATATTCAGTTCTTACACATTATATTCACTTCTTACACATATATATTCAGTTCTTACACATATATATTCCATTCTTACACATATATATTCCATTCTTACACATATATATTCAGTTCTTACACATATATATTCAGTTCTTAAATATATATATTCAGTTCTTAAGCATATATATTCAGTTCTTACGCATATATATTCAGTTCTTACACATATATATTCCTTTCTTACACATATATATTCAGTTCTTACACATATATATTCACTTCTTACACATATATATTCACTTCTTACACATATATATTCCGTTCTCACACATATATACACATATATATTTCCGTTCTTACACATATATATTCCGTTCTTACACGTACATATTCTCCGTTCTTACACATATATATTCCGTTCTTACACATATATATTCCGTTCTTACGCATATATATTCTGTTCTTACAAATATATATTCCGTTTTTACACATATATATTCCGTTTTTACACATATATTCCGTTCTTACGCATATATATTCAGTTTTACGCATATATATTCAGTTCTTACGCATATATATTCTGTTCTTACGCATATATATTCAGTTCTTACACATATATTCAGTTCTTACACATATATTCAGTTCTAACACATATATATTCCGTTCTTACACATATATATTCCGTTCTTACACATATATAATCCGTTCTTACACATATATATTCAGTTCTTACACATATATATTCTGTTCTTACGCATATATATTCAGTTCTTACACATATATTCAGTTCTTACACATATATTCAGTTCTAACACATATATATTCCGTTCTTACACATATATATTCCGTTCTTACACATATATATTCCGTTCTTACACATATATATTCAGTTCTTACAGATATATATTCAGTTCTGACGAATATATATTCAGTTCTTACGCATATATATTCAATTCTTACGCATATATATTCAATTCTTACACATATATGTTCAGTTCTTACACATATATATTCACTTATTACACATATATATTCCGTTCTTACAGATATATATTCAGTTCTTACAGATATATATTCCGTTCTTACACATATATATTCCGTTCTTACACATATATATTCAGTTCTTACACATATATATTCTGTTCTTACGCATATATATTCAGTTCTTACACATATATTCAGTTCTTACACATATATTCAGTTCTAACACATATATATTCCGTTCTTACACATATATATTCCGTTCTTACACATATATATTCCGTTCTTACACATATATATTCAGTTCTTACAGATATATATTCAGTTCTGACGAATATATATTCAGTTCTTACGCATATATATTCAATTCTTACGCATATATATTCAATTCTTACACATATATGTTCAGTTCTTACACATATATATTCACTTATTACACATATATATTCCGTTCTTACAGATATATATTCAGTTCTTACAGATATATATTCAGTTCTTAAGCATATATATTCAGTTCTTACGCATATATATTCCGTTTTTACACGTACATATTTCGTTCTTACACATATATATTCCGTTCTTACAAATATATATTCCGTTCTTACACATATATATTCACTTCTTACACATATATATTCAGTTCTTACACATATATTCCGTTCTTACACATATATACACATATATATTCCATTCTTACACATACATATTCCGTTCTTACACGTACATATTCCGTTCTTACACATATATATTCCTTTCTTACTCATATATATTCCGTTCTTACGCATATATATTCCGTTCTTACACATATATATTCCGTTGTTACACATATATATTCCGTTCTTACGCATATATATTCAGTTCTTACACATATATTCCGTTTTTACACATATATATTCAGTTCTTACACATTATATTCACTTCTTACACATATATATTCAGTTCTTACACATATAATATTCCATTCTTACACATATATATTCCATTCTTACACATATATATTCAGTTCTTACACATATATATTCAGTTCTTAAATATATATATTCAGTTCTTAAGCATATATATTCAGTTCTTACGCATATATATTCAGTTCTTACACATATATATTCCTTTCTTACACATATATATTCAGTTCTTACACATATATATTCACTTCTTACACATATATATTCACTTCTTACACATATATATATTCCGTTCTTCATACATATATACACATATATATTCCGTTCTTACACATATATATTTCGTTCTTACACGTACATATTCTCCGTTCTTGACACATATATATTCCGTTTTTTATACTATATATATTCCGTTCTTACGCATATATATTCTGTTCTTACACATATATATTCCGTTTTTACACATATATATTCCGTTTTTACACATATATTCCGTTCTTACGCATATATATTCAGTTTTTACGCATATATATTCAGTTCTTACGCATATATATTCTGTTCTTACGCATATATATTCAGTTCTTACACATATATATTCAGTTCTGACGAATATATATTCAGTTCTTACGCATATATAATTCAATTCTTACGCATATATCTATTCAAATTCTTACACATATATGTTCAGTTCTTTACACATATATATTCACTTATTACACATATATATTCCGTTCTTACAGATATATATTCAGTTCTTACAGATATATATTCAGTTCTTAAGCATATATATTCAGTTCTTACGCATATATATTCCGTTTTTACACGTACATATTTCGTTCTTACACATATATATTCCGTTCTTACAAATATATATTCCGTTCTTACACATATATATTCACTTCTTACACATATATATTCAGTTCTTACACATATATTCCGTTCTTACACATATATACACATATATATTCCATTCTTACACATACATATTCCGTTCTTACACGTACATATTCCCGTTCTTACACATATATATTCCTTTCTTACTCATATATATTCCGTTCTTACGCATATATATTCCGTTCTTACACATATATATTCCGTTGTTACACATATATATTCCGTTCTTACGCATATATATTCACTTCTTACACATATATATTCAGTTTCTTACACATATATATTCCGTTCTCGACACATATATACACATATATATATTCCGTTCTTACACATATATATTCCGTTCTTATACGTACATATTCTCCGTTCTTACACATATATATTCCGTTCTTACACATATATATTCCGTTCTTACGCATATATATTCTGTTCTTAACACATATATATTCCGTTTTTACACATATATATTCCGTTTTTACACATATATTCCGTTCTTTACGCATATATATTCAGTTCTTTAGTTACGCATATATATTCAGTTCTTACGCATATATATTCTGTTCTTACGCATATATATTCAGTTCTTACACATATATTCAGTTCTTACACATATATTCAGTTCTAACACATATATATTCCGTTCTTACACATATATATTCCGTTCTTAACACATATATATTCCGTTCTTTACACATATATATTCTGTTCTTACGCATATATATCAGTTCTTACACATATATATTCCGTTCTTACACATATATATTCCGTTCTTACACATATATATTCCGTTTCTTACACATATATATATTCCGTTCTTACACATATATATTCAGTCTAACAGATATATATTCAGTCTGACGAATATATATTCAGTTCTTACGCATATAATATTCAATTCTTACGCATAATATATTCAATTCTTACACAGAATATGTTCAGTTCTATACACATATATATTCACTTATTACACATATATATTCCGTTCTTACAGATATATATTCAGTTCTTACAGATATATATTCAGTTCTTAAGCATATATATTCAGTTATTACGCATATATATTCCGTTTTTACACGTACATATTTCGTTCTTACACATATATATTCCGTTCTTACAAATATATATTCCGTTCTTTACACATATATATTCAATTCTTACAAATATTTATTCAGTTCTTTACACATATATTCCGTTCTTCACACATATATACACATATATATTCCGTTCTTACAACATACATATTCCGTTCTTACACTAACACTTACTCCCGTTCTTACACATATATATTTCCGTTCTTACTCATATATATTCCGTTCTTACGCATATATATTCCGTTCTTACAATGTACATATATCCGTTCTTAACACATATATATTCCGTTCTTACACATATATATTCCGTTGTTACACATATATATTCCGTTGTTACACATATATATTCTGTTCTTACACGTACATTATTCCGTTCTTACACATAGTATATTCAGTTCTTACACATATATATTTTACACATATATATTCCGTTCTTACACATATATATATTCCGTTTTTACGCATACATATTCAGTTCTTACGCATATATATTCCGTTTTTACGCATATATATTCAGTTCTTACGCATATATATTCAGTTCTTACGCATATATATTCAGTTCTTACGAATATATATTCAGTTCTTACGCATATATATTCAGTTCTTACACATATATATTCAGTTCTTACACATATATATTCAGTTCTTACACATATATATTCAGTTCTTACACATAGATATTCAGTTCTTACACATATATATTCCGTTCTTATACATATATATTCCGTTCTTACACATATATATTCCGTTCTTACACATATATATTCACTTCTTACACATATATAATCCGTTCTTACACGTACATATTCCGTTCTTACCCATATATATTCCGTTCTTACGCATATATATTCAGTTCTTACGCATATATATTCAGTTCCTACATATATATATTCACTTCTTACACATATGTATTCCGTTCTTACACATATATACACATATATATTCCGTTCTTACACATATATATTCCGTTCTTACACGTACATATTCCGTTCATACACATATACCGTTCTTACACATATATATTCCGTTCTTACACATATATATTCCGTTCTTACACGTATATATTCCGTTCTTACACATATATATTCCGTCCTTACACGTAAATATTCCGTTCTTACACATATATATTCCGTTCTTACGCATATATATTACGTTCTTACACATATATATTCCGTTCTTACGCATATATATTCAGTTCTTACGCATATATATTCAGTTCTTACACATATATATTCTGTTCTTACGCATATATATTCAGTTCTTACACATATATTCAGTTCTTACACATATATTCAGTTCTAACACATATATATTCAGTTCTTACACATATATATTCCGTTCTTACACATATATATTCAGTTCTTACACATATATATTCAGTTCTTACACATATATATTCAGGTCTTACAGATATATATTCAGTTCTGACGAATATATATTCAGTTCTTACGCATATATATTCAGTTCTTAAGCATATATTTTCAATTCTTACACATATATGTTCAGTTCTTACACATATATATTCATTTCTTACACATATATATTCCGTTCTTACAGATATATATTCAGTTCTTACAGATATATATTCAGTTCTTAAGCATATATATTCAGTTCTTACGCATATATTTTCCGTTCTTACACGTACATATTTCGTTCTTACACATATATATTCCGTTCTTACACATATATATTCCGTTCTTACACATATATATTCACTTCTTACACATATATATTCAGTTCTTACACTTATATTCCTTTCTTACACATATATACACATATATATTCCCTTCTTACACATACATATTCCGTTCTTACACGTACATATTACGTTCTTACACATATTCCGTTCTTACTCATATATATTCCGTTCTTACGCATATATATTCAGTTCTTACATGTACATATTCCGTTCTTACACATATATATTCCGTTCTTACAAATATATATTCCGTTGTTACACATATATATTCCGTTCTTACACATATATATTCCGTTCTTACACGTACATATTCCGTTCTTACACATATATATTCCGTTCTTACACATATATATTCCGTTCTTACACATATATATATTCCGTTTTTACGCATACATATTCAGTTCTTACGCATATATATTCCGTTCTTACGCATATATATTCAGTTCTTACGCATATATATTCAGTTCTTACGCATATATATTCAGTTCTTACGAATATATATTCAGTTCTTACGCATATATATTCAGTTCCTACAAATATATATTCAGTTCTTACACATATATATTCAGTTCTTACACATATATATTCAGTTCTTACACATATATATTCAGTTCTTACACATATATATTCCGTTCTTACACATATATATTCAGTTCTTACACATATATATTCACTTCTTACACATATATAATCCGTTCTTACACGTACATATTCCGTTCTTACACATATATATTCCGTTCTTACGCATATATATTCAGTTCTTACACATATATATTCAGTTCCTACACATATATATTCACTTCTTACACATATATATTCCGTTCTTACACATATATACACATATATATTCCGTTCTTACGCATATATATTCCGTTCTTACACGTACATATTCCGTTCATACACATATACCGTTCTTACACATATATATTCCGTTCTTACACATATATATTCCGTTCTTACACGTATAAATTCCGTTCTTACACATATATATTCCGTCCTTACACGTAAATATTCCGTTCTTACACATATATATTCCTTTCTTACACATATATATTCCGTTCTTACACATATATATTCCGTTCTTACGCATATATATTCAGTTCTTACACATATATTCCGTTTTTACACATATATATTCAGTTCTTACACATATTCACTTCTTACACATATATATTCAGTTCTTACACATATATATTCCGTTCTCACACATATATACACATATATATTCCGTTCTTACACATACATATTCCGTTCTTACACGTACATATTCTCCGTTCTTACACATATATATTCCGTTCCTACACATATATATTCCGTTCTTACGCATATATATTCCGTTCTTACCCATATATATTCAGTTCTTACACATATATATTCAGTTCTTACAAATATATATTAAGTTCTTACACATATATACTCACTTCTTACATATATATATTCAGTTCTTACAGATATATATTCCGTTCTTACACATATATGTTCAGTTCTTACGCATATATATTCAGTTTTACGCATATATATTCAGTTCTTACGCATATATATTCAGTTCTTACACAAATATATTCAGTTCTTACACATATATATTCAGTTCTTATACATATATATTCAGTTCTTACACATTTATATTCACTTTTTACACATATATATTCCGTTCTTACACATATATGATCACTTCTAACACATATATATTCCGTTCTTACACATATTTATTCACTTCTTACACATATATATTCCGTTCTTACACATATATATTCCGTTCTTACACATATATATTCCGTTATTACACATATATGTTCAGTTCTTACGCATATGCATTCAGTTTTACGCATATATATTCAGTTCTTACACATATATATTCAGTTCTTACACATATATATTCTGTTCTTACACATAATATTCGGTTCTTACACGTATATATTCCGTTCTTACGCATATATATTCCGTTCTTACTCATATATATTCCGTTCTTACGCATATATATTCCGTTCTTACATGTACATATTCCGTTCTTACACATATATATTCCGTTCTTACACATATATATTCCGTTGTTACACATATATATTCCGTTGTTACACATATATATTCCGTTCTTACACGTACATATTCCGTTCTTACACATATATATTCAGTTCTTACACATATATATTCCGTTCTTACACATATATATATTCCGTTTTTACGCATACATATTCAGTTCTTACGCATATATATTCCGTTTTTACGCATATATATTCAGTTCTTACGCATATATATTCAGTTCTTACGCATATATATTCAGTTCTTACGAATATATATTCAGTTCTTACGCATATATATTCAGTTCTTACACATATATATTCAGTTCTTACACATATATATTCAGTTCTTACACATATATATTCAGTTCTTACACATAGATATTCAGTTCTTACACATATATATTCCGTTCTTATACATATATATTCCGTTCTTACACATATATATTCCGTTCTTACACATATATATTCACTTCTTACACATATATAATCCGTTCTTACACGTACATATTCCGTTCTTACACATATATATTCCGTTCTTACGCATATATATTCAGTTCTTACGCATATATATTCAGTTCCTACATATATATATTCACTTCTTACACATATGTATTCCGTTCTTACACATATATACACATATATATTCCGTTCTTACACATATATATTCCGTTCTTACACGTACATATTCCGTTCATACACATATACCGTTCTTACACATATATATTCCGTTCTTACACATATATATTCCGTTCTTACACGTATATATTCCGTTCTTACACATATATATTCCGTCCTTACACGTAAATATTCCGTTCTTACACATATATATTCCGTTCTTACGCATATATATTACGTTCTTACACATATATATTCCGTTCTTACGCATATATATTCAGTTCTTACGCATATATATTCAGTTCTTACACATATATATTCTGTTCTTACGCATATATATTCAGTTCTTACACATATATTCAGTTCTTACACATATATTCAGTTCTAACACATATATATTCAGTTCTTACACATATATATTCCGTTCTTACACATATATATTCAGTTCTTACACATATATATTCAGTTCTTACACATATATATTCAGGTCTTACAGATATATATTCAGTTCTGACGAATATATATTCAGTTCTTACGCATATATATTCAGTTCTTAAGCATATATTTTCAATTCTTACACATATATGTTCAGTTCTTACACATATATATTCAGTTCTTAAGCATATATATTCAGTTCTTACGCATATATATTCCGTTCTTACACGTACATATTTCGTTCTTACACATATATATTCCGTTCTTACACATATATATTCCGTTCTTACACATATATATTCACTTCTTACACATATATATTCAGTTCTTACACTTATATTCCTTTCTTACACATATATACACATATATATTCCCTTCTTACACATACATATTCCGTTCTTACACGTACATATTACGTTCTTACACATATATATTCCGTTCTTACTCATATATATTCCGTTCTTACGCATATATATTCAGTTCTTACATGTACATATTCCGTTCTTACACATATATATTCCGTTCTTACAAATATATATTCCGTTGTTACACATATATATTCCGTTCTTACACATATATATTCCGTTCTTACACGTACATATTCCGTTCTTACACATATATATTCCGTTCTTACACATATATATTCCGTTCTTACACATATATATATTCCGTTTTTACGCATACATATTCAGTTCTTACGCATATATATTCCGTTCTTACGCATATATATTCAGTTCTTACGCATATATATTCAGTTCTTACGCATATATATTCAGTTCTTACGAATATATATTCAGTTCTTACGCATATATATTCAGTTCCTACAAATATATATTCAGTTCTTACACATATATATTCAGTTCTTACACATATATATTCAGTTCTTACACATATATATTCAGTTCTTACACATATATATTCCGTTCTTACACATATATATTCAGTTCTTACACATATATATTCACTTCTTACACATATATAATCCGTTCTTACACGTACATATTCCGTTCTTACACATATATATTCCGTTCTTACGCATATATATTCAGTTCTTACACATATATATTCAGTTCCTACACATATATATTCACTTCTTACACATATATATTCCGTTCTTACACATATATACACATATATATTCCGTTCTTACGCATATATATTCCGTTCTTACACGTACATATTCCGTTCATACACATATACCGTTCTTACACATATATATTCCGTTCTTACACATATATATTCCGTTCTTACACGTATAAATTCCGTTCTTACACATATATATTCCGTCCTTACACGTAAATATTCCGTTCTTACACATATATATTCCTTTCTTACACATATATATTCCGTTCTTACACATATATATTCCGTTCTTACGCATATATATTCAGTTCTTACACATATATTCCGTTTTTACACATATATATTCAGTTCTTACACATATTCACTTCTTACACATATATATTCAGTTCTTACACATATATATTCCGTTCTCACACATATATACACATATATATTCCGTTCTTACACATACATATTCCGTTCTTACACGTACATATTCTCCGTTCTTACACATATATATTACGTTCCTACACATATATATTCCGTTCTTACGCATATATATTCCGTTCTTACCCATATATATTCAGTTCTTACACATATATATTCAGTTCTTACAAATATATATTAAGTTCTTACACATATATACTCACTTCTTACATATATATATTCAGTTCTTACAGATATATATTCCGTTCTTACACATATATGTTCAGTTCTTACGCATATATATTCAGTTTTACGCATATATATTCAGTTCTTACGCATATATATTCAGTTCTTACACAAATATATTCAGTTCTTACACATATATATTCAGTTCTTATACATATATATTCAGTTCTTACACATTTATATTCACTTCTTACACATATATATTCCGTTCTTACACATATATGATCACTTCTAACACATATATATTCCGTTCTTACACATATTTATTCACTTCTTACACATATATATTCCGTTCTTACACATATATATTCCGTTCTTACACATATATATTCCGTTATTACGCATATATATTCAGTTCTTACGCATATATATTCATTTTTTACACATATATGTTCAGTTCTTACGCATATGCATTCAGTTTTACGCATATATATTCAGTTCTTACACATATATATTCAGTTCTTACACATATATATTCTGTTCTTACACATAATATTCGGTTCTTACACGTATATATTCCGTTCTTACGCATATATATTCCGTTCTTACACATATATATTCCGTTCTTACACATATATTCCATTCTGACACATATATATTCATTTTTTACACATATATGTTCAGTTCTTACGCATATGCATTCAGTTTTACGCATATATATTCAGTTCTTACACATATATATTCAGTTCTTACACATATATATTCTGTTCTTACACATAATATTCGGTTCTTACACGTATATATTCCGTTCTTACGCATATATATTCCGTTCTTACACAATATATATTCCGTTCTTACACATATATATTCCGTTCTTACACGTACATATTCCGTTCTTACACATATATATTCAGTTCTTACACATATATATTCCGTTCTTACACACATATATTCAGTTCTTACACATATATATTCAGTTCTTACAGATATATATTCAGTTCTTAAGCATATATATTCAGTTCTTACGCATATATATTCAGTTCTTACACATATATATTCCTTTCTTACACATATATATTCAGTTCTAACACATATATATTCACTTCTTACACATATATATTCAGTTCTAACACATATATATTCCGTTCTCACACATATATACACATATATATTCCGTTCTTACACATATATATTCCGTTCTTACACGTACATATTCTCCGTTCTTACACATATATATTCCGTTCTTACACATATATATTCCGTTCTTACGCATATATATTCTGTTCTTACACATATATATTCCGTTCTTACACATATATATTCCGTTTTTACACATATATTCCGTTCTTACGCATATATATTCAGTTTTAAGCATATATTATCAGTTCTTACGCATATATATTCAGTTTTTACGCATATATATTCCGTTTTTAAGCATATATATTCCGTTCTTACACATATATATTCCGTTCTTACGCATATATATTCAGTTCTTACACATATATTCCGTTTTTACACATATATATTCAGTTCTTACACATTATATTCACTTCTTACACATATATATTCAGTTCTTACACATATATATTCCGTTCTCACACATATATACACATATATATTCCGTTCTTACACATACATATTCCGTTCTTACACGTACATATTCTCCCTTCTTACACATATATATTCCGTTCCTACACATATATATTCAGCTCTTACGCATATATATTCAGTTCTTACACATATATATTCAGTTCTTACAAATATATATTAAGTTCTTACACATATATATTCACTTCTTACATATATATATTCAGTTCTTACACATATATATTCCGTTCTTACACATATATGTTCAGTTCTTACGCATATATATTCAGTTTTACGCATATATATTCAGTTCTTACGCATATATATTCAGTTCTTACACATATATATTCTGTTCTTACACATATATATTTAGTTCTTACACATATATATTCAGTTCTTACACATATATATTCAGTTTTACACATATATATTCCGTTCTTACACATATATATTCACTTCTTACACATATATATTCCGTTCTTACACATATATATTCACTTCTTACACATATATATTCCGTTCTTACACATATATACACATATATATTCACTTCTTACACATATATATTCCGTTCTTACACATATATATTCCGTTCTTAGACATATATATTCCGTTATTACGCATATATATTCAGTTATTACGCATATATATTCAGTTCTTATGCATATATATTCCATTTTTACGCATATATATTCCGTTCTTACACATATATATTCCGTTCTTACGCATATATATTCAGTTCTTACACATATATTCCGTTTTTACACATATATATTCAGTTCTTACACATTATATTCACTTCTTACACATATATATTCAGTTCTTACACATATATATTCCGTTCTCACACATATATACACATATATATTCCGTTCTTACACATACATATTCCGTTCTTACACGTACATATTCTCCGTTCTTACACATATATATTCCGTTCCTACACATATATATTCCGTTCTTACGCATATATATTCAGTTCTTACGCATATATATTCAGTTCTTACACATATATATTCAGTTCTTACAAATATATATTAAGTTCTTACACATATATATTCACTTCTTACATATATATATTCAGTTCTTACACATATATATTCCGTCCTTACACATATATTATCAGTTCTTACGCATATATATTCAGTTTTACGCATATATATTCCGTTTTTACGCATATATATTCCGTTCTTACACATATATATTCCGTTCTTACGCATATATATTCAGTTCTTACACATATATTCCGTTTTTACACATATATATTCAGTTCTTACACATTATATTCACTTCTTACACATATATATTCAGTTCTTACACATATATATTCCGTTCTCACACATATATACACATATATATTCCGTTCTTACACATACATATTCCGTTCTGACACGTACATATTCTCCCTTCTTACACATATATATTCCGTTCCTACACATATATATTCCGTTCTTACGCATATATATTCAGTTCTTACGCATATATATTCAGTTCTTACACATATATATTCAGTTCTTACAAATATATATTTAGTTCTTACACATATATATTCACTTCTTACATATATATATTCACTTCTTACACATATATATTCCGTTCTTACACATATATGTTCAGTTCTTACGCATATATATTCAGTTTTACGCATATATATTCAGTTCTTACGCATATATATTCAGTTCTTACACATATATATTCTGTTCTTACACATATATATTCAGTTCTTACACATATATATTGCGTTCTTACACATATATATTCACTTCTTACACATATATATTCCGTTCTTACACATATATATTCACTTCTTACACATATATATTCCGTTCTTACACATATATACACATATATATTCACTTCTTACACATATATATTCCGTTCTTACACATATATATTCCGTTCTTACACATATATATTCCGTTATTACGCATATATATTCAGTTCTTACGCATATATATTCAGTTCTTATGCATATATATTCCGTTTTTACGCATATATATTCCGTTCTTACACATATATATTCCGTTCTTACGCATATATATTCAGTTCTTACACATATATTCCGTTTTTACACATATATATTCAGTTCTTACACATTATATTCACTTCTTACACATATATATTCAGTTCTTACACATATATATTCCGTTCTCACACATATATACACATATATATTCCGTTCTTACACATACATATTCCGTTCTTACACGTACATATTCTCCGTTCTTACACATATATATTCCGTTCCTACACATATATATTCCGTTCTTACGCATATATATTCAGTTCTTACGCATATATATTCAGTTCTTACACATATATATTCAGTTCTTACAAATATATATTAAGTTCTTACACATATATATTCACTTCTTACATATATATATTCAGTTCTTACACATATATATTCCGTTCTTACACATATATGTTCAGTTCTTACGCATATATATTCAGTTTTACGCATATATATTCAGTTCTTACGCATATATATTCAGTTCTTACACATATATATTCTGTTCTTACACATATATATTTAGTTCTTACACATATATATTCAGTTCTTACACATATATATTCAGTTCTTACACATATATATTCCGTTCTTACACATATATATTCACTTCTTACACATATATATTCCGTTCTTACACATATATATTCACTTCTTACACATATATATTCCGTTCTTACACATATATACACATATATATTCACTTCTTACACATATATATTCCGTTCTTACACATATATATTCGGTTCTTACACATATATATTCCGTTATTACGAATATATATTCAGTTCTTACGCATATATATTCATTTTTTACACATATATGCTCAGTTCTTACGCATATGCATTCAGTTTTACGCATATATATTCAGTTCTTACACATATATATTCAGTTCTTACACATATATATTCTGTTCTTACACATAATATTCGGTTCTTACACGTATATATTCCGTTCTTACGCATATATATTCCGTTCTTACACATATATATTCCGTTCTTACACATATATTCCATTCTGACACATATATATTCCTTTCTTACACAATATATATTCCGTTCTTACACATATATATTCCGTTCTTACACATATATATTCCGTTCTTACACGTACATATTCCGTTCTTACACATATATATTCAGTTCTTACACATATATATTCCGTTCTTACACATATATATTCACTTCTTACACATATATATTCCGTTCTTACACATATATATTCCGTTCTTACACATATATATTCAGTTCTAACACATTACTTATACTCTTACTATATTCCTTTCTTACACATATATATTCAGTTCTTACACATATATATTCCTTTCTTATACATATATATTCAGTTCTTACACATATATATTCCGTTCTCACACATATATACACATATATATTCCGTTCTTACACATATATATTCCGTTCTTACACGTACATATTCTCAGTTCTTACACATATATATTCCGTTCTTACACATATATATTCCGTTCTTACGCATATATATTCAGTTCTTACGCATATATATTCCGTTCTTACACATATATGTTCAGTTCTTACGCATATATATTCAGTTTTACGCATATATATTCAGTTCTTACGCATATATATTCAGTTCTTACACATATATATTCAGTTCTTACACATATATATTCAGTTCTTACACATATATATTCAGTTCTTACACATATATATTCAGTTCTTAAACATATATATTCCGTTCTTACACATATATATTCACTTCTTACACATATATATTCCATTCTTACACATATATATTCACTTCTTACACATATATATTCCGTTCTTACACATATATACACATATATATTCACTTCTTACACATATATATTCCGTTCTTACACATATATATTCCGTTCTTACACATATATATTTCGTTATTACGCATATATATTCAGTTCTTACGCATATATATTCATTTTTTACACATATATGCTCAGTTCTTACGCATATGCATTCAGTTTTACGCATATATATTCAGTTCTTACACATATATATTCAGTTCTTACACATATATATTCTGTTCTTACACATAATATTCGGTTCTTACGTATATATTCCGTTCTTACACATATATATTCCGTTCTTACACATATATATTCCGTTCTTACACATATATTCCGTTCTTACGCATATATATTCCGTTCTTACACATATATTCCATTCTGACACATATATATTCCGTTCTTACACAATATATATTCCGTTCTTACACATATATATTCCGTTCTTACACATATATATTCCGTTCTTACACGTACATATTCCGTTCTTACACATATATATTCAGTTCTAACACATATATATTCCGTTCTTACACATATATATTCACTTCTTACACATATATATTCCGTTCTTACACATATATATTCCGTTCTTACACATATATATTCAGTTCTAACACATATATATTCACTTCTTACACATATATATTCCTTTCTTACACATATATATTCAGTACTTACACATATATATTCCTTTCTTACACATATATATTCAGTTCTTACACATATATATTCCGTTCTTACACGTACATATTCTCCGTTCTTACACATATATATTCCGTTCTTACACATATATATTCCGTTCTTACGCATATATATTCAGTTCTTACGCATATATATTCCGTTCTTACACATATATGTTCAGTTCTTACGCATATATATTCAGTTTTACGCATATATATTCAGTTCTTACGCATATATATTCAGTTCTTACACATATATATTCAGTTCTTACACATATATATTCAGTTCTTACACATATATATTCAGTTCTTACACATATATATTCAGTTCTTAAACATATATATTCCGTTCTTACACATATATATTCACTTCTTACACATATATATTCCGTTCTTACACATATATATTCACTTCTTACACATATATATTCCGTTCTTACACATATATACACATATATATTCACTTCTTACACATATATATTCCGTTCTTACACATATATATTCCGTTCTTACACATATATATTTCGTTATTACGCATATATATTCAGTTCTTACGCATATATATTCATTTTTTACACATATATGCTCAGTTCTTACGCATATGCATTCAGTTTTACGCATATATTTTCTGTTCTTACACATAATATTCGGTTCTTAAACGTATATATTCCGTTCTTACACATATATATTCCGTTCTTACACATATATATTCCGTTCTTACACATATATTCCGTTCTTACGCATATATATTCCGTTCTTTTGCATATATATTCAGTTTTACGCATATATATTCAGTTCTTACGCATATATATTCCGTTCTTACACGTACATATTCCGTTCTGACACATATATATTCCGTTCTTACACAATATATATTCCGTTCTTACACATATATATTCCGTTCTTACACATATATATTCCGTTCTTACACGTACATATTCCGTTCTTACACATATATATTCAGTTCTTACACATATATATTCCGTTCTTACACATATATATTGAGTTCTTACACATATATATTCAGTTCTTACAGATATATATATTCAGTTCTTACGCATATATATTCAGTTCTTTCGCATATATATTCAGTTCTTACACATATATATTCCTTTCTTACACATATATATTCAGTTCTTACACATATATATTCCTTTCTTACACATATATATTCCGTTCTTACACATATATATTCCGTTCTCACACATATATACACATATATATTCCGTTCTTACACATATATATTCCGTTCTTACACGTACATATTCTCCGTTCTTACACATATATATTCCGTTCTTACACATATATATTCCGTTCTTACGCATATATATTCAGTTCTTACGCATATATATTCAGTTCTTACACATATTTATTCAGATCTTACAAATATATATTCAGTTCTTACACATATATATACAGTTCTTACACATATATATTCAGTTCTTACACATATATATTCCGTTCTTACACATATATATTCCGTTCTAACACGTATATATTCCGTTCTTACACATATATGTTCAGTTCTTACACATATATATTCCGATCTAACACATATATATTCAGTTCTTACGCATATATATTCCGTTCTTACACATATATATTCCATTATTACACATATATATTCCGTTCTTACGCATATATATTCAGTTCTTACTGATATATATTCATTTCTTACACATATATGTTCAGTTCTTACGCATATATATTCAGTATTACGCATATATATTCAGTTCTTACGCATATATATTCAGTTCTTACACATATATATTCAGTTCTTACACATATATATTCAGTTCTTACACATATATATTCACTTCTTACACATATATATTCACTTCTTATACATATATATTCCGTTATTACACATATATATTCACTTCTTACACATATATATTCCGTTCTTACACATATATATTCCGTTCCTACACATATATATTCCGTTCTTACGCATATATATTCCGTTCTTACGCATATATATTCAGTTCTTACACATATATATTCAGTTCTTACAAATATATATTAAGTTCTTACACATATATATTTACTTCTTACATATATATATTCAGTTCTTACAGATATATATTCCGTTCTTACACATATATGTTCAGTTCTTACGCATATATATTCAGTTTTACGTATATATATTCAGTTCTTACTCATATATATTCAGTTCTTACACAAATATATTCAGTTCTTACACATATATATTTAGTTCTTACACATATATATTCAGTTCTTACACATTTATATTCACTTCTTACACATATATATTCCGTTCTTACACATATATATTCACTTCTTACACATATATATTCCGTTCTTACACATATATATTCACTTCTTACACATATATATTCCGTTCTTACACCTATATATTCCGTTCTTACACATATATATTCCGTTATTACGCATATATATTCAGTTCTTACGCATATATATTCATTTTTTACACATATATGTTCAGTTCTTACGCATATGCATTCAGTTTTACGCATATATATTCAGTTCTTACACATATATATTCAGTTTTTACACATATATATTCTGTTCTTACACATAATATTCGGTTCTTACACGTATATATTCCGTTCTTACACATATATATTCCGTTCTTACACATATATATTCCGTTCTTACACATATATTCCGTTCTGACACATATATATTCCGTTCTTACACAATATATATTCCGTTCTAACACATATATATTCCGTTCTTACACATATATATTCCGTTCTTACACGTACATATTTCGTTATTACACATATATATTCAGTTCTTACACATATATATTCCGTTCTTACAAATATATTTTCAGTTCTTACACATATATATTCAGTTCTTACAGATATATATTCAGTTCTTAAGCATATATATTCAGTTCTTACGCATATATATTCAGTTCTTACATTACACATATATATTCAGTTCTAACACATATATATTCACTTCTTACACATATATATTCAGTTCTTACACATATATATTCCGTTCTCACACATATATACACATATATATTCCGTTCTTACACATATATATTCCGTTCTTAGACGTACATATTCTCCGTTCTTACACATATATATTCCGTTCTTACACATATATATTCCGTTCTTACGCATATATATTCTGTTCTTACACATATATATTCCGTTCTTACACATATATATTCTGTTTTTACACATATATTCCGTTCTTACGCATATATATTCAGTTTTACGCATATATTATCAGTTCTTACGCATATATATTCAGTTCTTACGCATATAAATTCCGTTTTTACGCATATATATTCCGTTCTTACACATATATATTCCGTTCTTAAGCATATATATTCAGTTCTTACACATATATTCCATTTTTACACATATATATTCAGTTCTTACACATTATATTCACTTCTTACACATATATATTCAGTTCTTACACATATATATTCCGTTCTCACACATATATACACATATATATTCCGTTCTTACACATACATATTCCGTTCTTACACGTACATATTCTCCGTTCTTACACATATATATTCAGTTCCTACACATATATATTCCGTTCTTACGCATATATATTCAGTTCTTACGCATATATATTCAGTTCTTACACATATATATTCAGTTCTTACAAATATATATTAAGTTCTTACACATATATATTCACTTCTTACATATATATATTCAGTTCTTACACATATATATTCCGTTCTTACACATATATGTTCAGTTCTTACGCATATATATTCAGTTTTACGCATATATATTCAGTTCTTACGCAAATATATTCAGTTCTTACACATATATATTCTGTTCTTACACATATATATTCAGTTCTTACACATATATATTCAGTTCTTACACATATATATTCACTTCTTATACATATATATTCCGATATTACACATATATATTCCGTTCTTACACGTATATATTCCGTTCTTACACATATATGTTCAGTTCTAACACATATATATTCCGATCTTACACATATATATTCAGTTCTTATGCATATATATTCCGTTCTTACACATATATATTCCATTATTACACATATATATTCCGTTCTTACGCATATATATTCAGTTCTTACGCATATATATTCATTTCTTACACATATATGTTCAGTTCTTACGCATATATATTCAGTTTTACGCATATATATTCAGTTCTTACGCATATATATTCAGTTCTTACACATATATATTCACTTCTTACACATATATATTCCGTTCTTACACATATATATTCCGTTCTTACACATATATATTCCGTTATTACGCATATATATTCAGTTCTTACGCATATATATTCATTTTTTACACATATATGCTCAGTTCTTACGCATATGCATTCAGTTTTACGCATATATATTCAGTTCTTACACATATATATTCAGTTCTTACACATATATATTCTGTTCTTACACAAAATATTCGGTTCTTACACGTATATATTCCGTTCTTACACATATATATTCCGTTCTTACACATATATATTCCGTTCTTACACATATATTCCGTTCTTACGCATATATATTCCGTTCTTTTGCATATATATTCAGTTTTACGCATATATATTCAGTTCTTACGCATATATATTCCGTTCTTACACGTACCTATTCCGTTCTGACACATATATATTCCGTTCTTACACAATATATATTCCGTTCTTACACATATATATTCCGTTCTTACACATATATATTCCGTTCTTACACGTACATATTCCGTTCTTACACATATATATTCAGTTCTTACACATATATATTCCGTTCTTACACATATATATTCAGTTCTTACACATATATATTCAGTTCTTACAGATATATATATTCAGTTCTTACGCATATATATTCAGTTCTTTCGCATATATATTCAGTTCTTACACATATATATTCCTTTCTTACACATATATATTCAGTTCTTACACATATATATATTCCTTTCTTACACATATATATTCAGTTATTACACATATATATTCCGTTCTCACACATATATACACATATATATTCCGTTCTTACACATATATATTCCGTTCTTACGCGTACATATTCTCCGTTCTTACACATATATATTCCGTTCTTACACATATATATTCCGTTCTTACGCATATATATTCAGTTCTTACGCATATATATTCAGTTCTTACACATATTTATTCAGATCTTACAAATATATATTCAGTTCTTACACATATATATTCAGTTCTTACACATATATATTCAGTTCTTACATATATATATTCCGTTCTTACACACATATATTCCGTTCTTACACGTATATATTCCGTTCTTACACATATATGTTCAGTTCTTACACATATATATTCCGATCTTACACATATATATTCAGTTCTTACGCATATATATTCCGTTTTTACACATATATATTCCGTTCTTACACATATATACACATATATATTCCCTTCTTACACATACATATTCCGTTCTTACACGCACATATTCCGTTCTTACACATATATATTCCGTTCTTACTCATATATATTCCGTTCTTACGCATATATATTCAGTTCTTACATGTACATATTCCGTTCTTACACATATATATTCCGTTCTTACAAATATATATTCCGTTGTTACACATATATATTCCGTTCTTACACATATATATTCCGTTCTTACACGTACATATTCCGTTCTTACACATATATATTCATTTCTTACACATATATATTCCGTTCTTACACATATATATATTCCGTTTTTACGCATACATATTCAGTTCTTACGCATATATATTCCGTTCTTACGCATATATATTCAGTTCTTACGCATATATATTCAGTTCTTACGCATATATATTCAGTTCTTACGAATATATATTCAGTTCTTACGCATATATATTCAGTTCCTACAAATATATATTCAGTTCTTACACATATATATTCAGTTCTTACACATATATATTCAGTTCTTACACATATATATTCAGTTCTTACACATATATATTCCGTTCTTACACATATATATTCAGTTCTTACACATATATATTCACTTCTTACACATATATTATCCGTTCTTACACGTACATATTCCGTTCTTACACATATATATTCCGTTCTTACGCATATATATTCAGTTCTTACACATATATATTCAGTTCCTACACATATATATTCACTTCTTACACATATATATTCCGTTCTTACACATATATACACATATATATTCCGTTCTTACGCATATATATTCCGTTCTTACACGTACATATTCCGTTCATACACATATACCGTTCTTACACATATATATTCCGTTCTTACACATATATATTCCGTTCTTACACGTATAAATTCCGTTCTTACACATATATATTCCGTTCTTACACATATATATTCCGTCCTTACACGTAAATATTCCGTTCTTACACATATATATTCCTTTCTTACACATATATATTCCGTTCTTACACATATATATTCCGTTCTTACGCATATATATTCAGTTCTTACACATATATTCCGTTTTTACACATATATATTCAGTTCTTACACATATTCACTTCTTACACATATATATTCAGTTCTTACACATATATATTCCGTTCTCACACATATATACACATATATATTCCGTTCTTACACATACATATTCCGTTCTTACACGTACATATTCTCCGTTCTTACACATATATATTCCGTTCCTACACATATATATTCCGTTCTTACGCATATATATTCCGTTCTTACCCATATATATTCAGTTCTTACACATATATATTCAGTTCTTACAAATATATATTAAGTTCTTACACATATATATTCACTTCTTACATATATATATTCAGTTCTTACAGATATATATTCCGTTCTTACACATATATGTTCAGTTCTTACGCATATATATTCAGTTTTACGCATATATATTCAGTTCTTACGCATATATATTCAGTTCTTACACAAATATATTCAGTTCTTACACATATATATTCAGTTCTTATACATATATATTCAGTTCTTACACATTTATATTCACTTCTTACACATATATATTCCGTTCTTACACATATATATTCACTTCTTACACATATATATTCCGTTCTTACAAATATTTATTCACTTCTTACACATATATATTCCGTTCTTACACATATTTATTCCGTTCTTACACATATATATTCCGTTATTACGCATATATATTCCGTTCTTACGCATATATATTCATTTTTTACACATATATGTTCAGTTCTTACGCATATGCATTCAGTTTTACGCATATATATTCAGTCCTTACACATATATATTCAGTTCTTACACATATATATTCTGTTCTTACACATAATATTCGGTTCTTACACGTATATATTCCGTTCTTACGCATATATATTCCGTTCTTACACATATTTATTCCGTTCTTACACATATATTCCATTCTGACACATATATATTCCGTTCTTACACAATATATATTCCGTTCTTACACATATATATTCCGTTCTTACACATATATATTCCGTTCTTACACGTACATATTCCGTTCTTACACATATATATTCAGTTCTTACACATATATATTCCGTTCTTACACACATATATTCAGTTCTTACACATATATATTCCGTTCTTACACACATATATTCAGTTCTTACACATATATATTCAGTTCTAACACATATATATTCACTTCTTACACATATATATTCAGTTCTTACACATATATATTCCGTTCTCACACATATATACACATATATATTCCGTTCTTACACATATATATTCCGTTCTTACACATACATATTCTCCGTTCTTACACATATATATTCCGTTCTTACACATATATATTCCGTTCTTACGCATATATATTCTGTTCTTACACATATATATTCCGTTCTTACACATATATATTCCGTTTTTACACATATATTCCGTTCTTATGCATATATATTCAGTTTTACGCATATATTATCAGTTCTTACGCATATATATTCAGTTCTTACGCATATATATTCCGTTTTTACGCATATATATTCCGTTCTTACACATATATATTCCGTTCTTACGCATATATATTCAGTTCTTACACATATATTCCGTTTTTACACATATATATTCAGTTCTTACACATTATATTCACTTCTTACACATATATATTCAGTTCTTACACATATATATTCCGTTCTCACACATATATACACTTATATATTCCGTTCTCACACATACATATTCCGTTCTTACACGTACATATTCTCCGTTCTTACACATATATATTCCGTTCCTACACATATATATTCCGTTCTTACGCATATATATTCAGTTCTTACGCATATATATTCAGTTCTTACACATATATATTCAGTTCTTACAAATATATATTAAGTTCTTACACATATATATTCACTTCTTACATATATATATTCAGTTCTTACACATATATATTCCGTTCTTACACATATATGTTCAGTTCTTACGCATATATATTCAGTTTTACGCATATATATTCAGTTCTTACGCATATATATTCAGTTCTTACACATATATATTCTGTTCTTACACATATATATTTAGTTCTTACACATATATATTCAGTTCTTACACATATATATTCAGTTCTTACACATATATATTCCGTTCTTACACATATATATTCACTTCTTACACATATATATTCCGTTCTTACACATATATATTCACTTCTTACACATATATATTCCGTTCTTACACATATATACACATATATATTCACTTCTTACACATATATATTCCGTTCTTACACATATATATTCCGTTCTTACACATATATATTCCGTTATTACGCATATATATTCAGTTCTTACGCATATATATTCAGTTCTTATGCATATATATTCCGTTTTTACGCATATATATTCCGTTCTTACACATATATATTCCGTTCTTACGCATATATATTCAGTTCTTACACATATATTCCGTTTTTACACATATATATTCAGTTCTTACACATTATATTCACTTCTTACACATATATATTCAGTTCTTACACATATATATTCCGTTCTCACACATATATACACATATATATTCCGTTCTTACACATACATATTCCGTTCTTACACGTACATATTCTCCGTTCTTACACATATATATTCCGTTCCTACACATATATATTCCGTTCTTACGCATATATATTCAGTTCTTACGCATATATATTCAGTTCTTACACATATATATTCAGTTCTTACAAATATATATTAAGTTTTTACACATATATATTCACTTCTTACATATATATATTCAGTTCTTACACATATATATTCCGTTCTTACACATATATGTTCAGTTCTTACGCATATATATTCAGTTTTACGCATATATATTCAGTTCTTACGCATATATATTCAGTTCTTACACATATATATTCTGTTCTTACACATATATATTTAGTTCTTACACATATATATTCAGTTCTTACACATATATATTCAGTTCTTACACATATATATTCCGTTCTTACACATATATATTCACTTCTTACACATATATATTCCGTTCTTACACATATATATTCACCTCTTACACATATATATTCCGTTCTTACACATATATACACATATATATTCACTTCTTACACATATATATTCCGTTCTTACACATATATATTCGGTTCTTACACGTATATATTCCGTTCTTACACATATATACACATATATATTCACTTCTTACACATATATATTCCGTTCTTACACATATATATTCGGTTCTTACGCATATATATTCATTTTTTACACATATATGCTCAGTTCTTACGCATATGCATTCAGTTTAACGCATATATATTCAGTTCTTACACATATATATTCCGTTCTTACACATATATATTCCGTTCTTACACGTACATATTCCGTTCTTACACATATATATTCAGTTCTTACACATATATATTCCGTTCTTAAACATATATATTCACTTCTTACACATATATATTCCGTTCTTACACATATATATTTCGTTCTTACACATATATATTCAGTTCTAACACATATATATTCACTTCTTACACATATATATTCCTTTCTTACACATATATATTCAGTTCTTACACATATATATTCCTTTCTTACACATATATATTCAGTTCTTACACATATATATTCCGTTCTCACACATATATACACATATATATTCCGTTCTTACACATATATATTCCGTTCTTACACGTACATATTCTCCGTTCTTACACATATATATTCCGTTCTTACACATATATATTCCGTTCTTACGCATATATATTCCTTTCTTACGCATATATATTCCGTTCTTACACATATATGTTCAGTTCTTACGCATATATATTCAGTTTTACGCATATATATTCAGTTCTTACGCATATATATTCAGTTCTTACACATATATATTCAGTTCTTACACATATATATTCAGTTCTTACACATATATATGTCACAGGGCGGGAAAATAAATAATAAACTCATTAAAACCTTGCGTCTTTATCTATTTATTTTCCCTTTTAAGTAACATAACACAGGTGACCCTGTTAGAATATATCCTATAGCAATGACATGTTATACACTCATACCTTTACTAATATAATTATGCACGTGCACGCGATAAAGCTATGCTTCGGCGCATTTGCCGTTTAGATATTGAGGAGTAAAGTTATACACTTTACTGGATTGTTTATTTCACATAATAAATATATTATTCATATATTTACAGGTATGTAACATATGTATTATTGTTCATAGTTTTAAGAGAACATGTAATTAGTATTTTGTAATATTGATTGTTAAGAGACTACTAGATACGTAATCCAATTCAGCAATGTGTATGTGTGTGTTTGATGTTTCAATGTTTACATTTGAACATAAATCATCGTTGTCATTATACTATATACATTATCTTTATTGAGAATGTAATTTGTAACTTCCAATTAAATGACATTTCATTTAATATAGGGCATTTGCCGTTTAGATATTGAGGAGTAAAGTTATACACTTTACTGGATTGTTTATTTCACATAATAAATATATTATTCATATATTTACAGTCTTCTGTGATGTGTATGACACCTGGTTTTGAGAACCCATGTATGGGGATAATGCAGACAAAATAGCATTGCAAATAGTCACCGCTATACAAACGGTCTGCGACAATTTATTTCTTCCTTTTAGGCCAACATTCCTTACCAACACCCTATCACCTTCATGGAGGCAGGCGTGACGAACCTTGGCATCATAAACCCGTTTGTGGCGTTTTGTGCTCTTCCTGGCTTCCTCTGTAGCTTTTTCATAAGCAAAAGCGAGTCGTTTTCTGAGCTTTTCTGCATAGTCTTCTGACGAACGTGCCTTTTCCGCATCAGACGGCAGACCAAGGGCCGCGTCAATAGCTAATCTTGGGTGACGCCCGAACATCAGGTAGAATGGTGACATCCCCGTGCTGTCGTGCACAGCGGCATTGTATGCATGGGTCAACGCAGGAACATGTGCTTTCCAGTCATTTTTCTTTTCAGAGCTCAACGTTCCCAGCATGTTGAGCAGCGTGTGGTTGAAACGCTCAACCATGCCATTACCCATAGGGTGGTATGGGGTAGTCCTGGTTTTCTTGATGCCGGTTTGTTTACACAGCTTCTTTATTACACCTGATTCGAAGTTAGCGCCCTTGTCACTATGCAGCTTTGCGGGGAATCCATAGTGAACGAAGAATTGTTCAAACAACACCCGAGCAGTTGTAGCCGCTGTTTGATTCCTAGTTGGAATAGCTTGGGCGTATCTTGAGAAATGGTCAGTTATGACTAGTATATTCTCAAAGCCGCCCTTGGACTTCTCCAACGTCAGAAAGTCAATACAGACAAGTTCCATTGGTGAATGTGAGGTGATGTTGACGAGATTAGCCGCTCTTGATGGTTTTATCTTTCGTCGAATACAGCGGTCGCACTGTTGAACTCTTTTTTTGATCAACTGTTCCATGCCAGGCCAATAGAACCTACTTTTGATGAGAGACAATGTCCTATCTCTGCCTTGATGACCTAAATCATCATGGTAGGCTCTAAATACCAGATCACGTAGTGGCTCTGGTAAAATAAGCTGTTGGCTCGGTCCCGTTGTACCCTCTGTTAGCCTATACATGATACCATCATCGAGATGGTATTTGTTAGTGCCGAAGAGATATCGTGTATCCAGACGAAGCTCAATCATCCTTGTTTTTGACGGCGCAAGATCTCGCTTCAAACAATCGATGACGTATGCGATTGTCCGATCTTGAGATTGAGCCTTAATCCAGTCGTGTTGTTTAAGGGCAGATGCTTCCAGGAATGTGTCACTTATAACGTCTTCGTCCTGATCGTCTGACAACTTTGTGGTGTTAGTGACAACAAGGCATTCCGCCAAAGGCATTTCAGACACTTTCACGGTAGTTGAATGAGACAGAGCCTTAAGCAACTCAGGGAAAATATCCTCATGTTCCTCGGAATCATGCCGCCTAGAAAGACCATCTGCGTCCGAATTTTGTTTTCCACTTCGATACCTGATGTTGAAGTTGTAGTTTGACAACTCAGAAATCCATCGCTGGCCCGTGGCATCAAGTTTCGCAGTGGTGAGGACATAAGTCAGTGGATTATTATCCGATACTACCTCGAAGCTACCAGCGCCATAAAGGTAGTCGTGGAACTTATCCACAACTGCCCACTTAAGGGCTAAAAACTCGAGTTTATGTGCCGGATAGTTCCTTTCTGATGGCTTTAAACTGCGGCTAGCATATGCCACAACACGATCCTGTCCATTCTGGTTCTGGTAGAGTACCGCACCAAGTCCTGTTCCGCTTGCATCTGTATGCAGTTTAAACGGCTGTGCATAATCAGCGTACGCAAGGATCGGTGGGTTTGTCAGTTTCTTGATCAGTGTATCGAATGCGATTTGCTGACTATCTGTCCAGATGAAGGCTTTTGGATTAGGCTTCCCTTTCTTTCCTTTCTGCTTAACGCTAGTAGTTGAATATCCTATTAGAAGGTCATTTAATGGTCGAGCAATCTTGGAAAAATCCTTGATAAACCGCCTGTAATACCCTGTGAATCCGAGAAATGCTCGCACATCCTTTACTGACTTAGGCAGAGGCCATGTTCGGATTGCTTGTAACTTTTCCGGGTCAGTGGATATGCCATCTTCCGAGACGATGTGACCAAGATAGGAAACACTTGATTGAAAGAATTCGCATTTGGATGCTTTTAGTTTCAGCTGATGTTCCTGAAGTCTCTCGAAAACTGCCTCTAAACGATTGACGTGTTCTTCAAAGGTGCTGGAAAATATTAATATATCGTCAAGATATATTAGACAATCTCGAAGATTTATATCTCCCATACACCTTTCCATCACTCGCTGAAATGTTGCAGGCGCATTGCATAAACCAAATGGCATTCTGTTGAATTCGTAAAAGCCAAGTGTCCCTACTTGAAATGCCGTCTTCTGTTTGTCTTCTTCCTCTAGTTCGATCTGCCAATAGCCACTCCGTAGGTCAAGTTTTGTAAAATACTTGGCTCCAGCTAGAAGATGTAATGAATCTTCAACTCGTGGAATGGCATAGGCATCCTTGATAGTCCTGTTATTCAGCTTCCGGTAGTCGACACAGAAGCGAATACTGCCGTCTTTTTTTCTGACTACCACCACGTTAGAGGAAAATGGACTGCTGCTATTTCGAATAGCTCCAGCTTCTTTCATCTCAGCAAGATGTTCTCTGATTTCCTGAAAGAGTGCCGGAGCAATCCTTCTATGAGGATCTTTAAAAGGTTGTTCATCTAGTAGATTAATTTTGTGTTTTGTTAGATTGCAGGATCCTAAATCCGTTATACTTGATGAGAATATTGATGTCCATTTGGAAAGGAAGCTTTTAACTGTTATTTTCTGCCTTTCTGTAAGTTTAGATTCGTCCAAGTTTAGTTCGGGTGATTCTTTTTGTTTCTTGTTATGTTGGTCATGAACAGTTTGACTGGAGACCGTGGTTGTCTTTGTGTTATCTGATGTCTTTTTAGTTGTTATTGGATCGACCGTTCGCAACACGTTCACTTCTTGAAGTTCACACAGGATGTCATTGGGCTTGATGTTAACTATTTTTGCAGACATATTAAAAATCTTCACCGGTATTCGTTGATATGTCGATGTTTTCTCCAAAGACACCACTCTTGGACATGCTCTAATCTTACAAGAAGAATTAGCACTACTCTCTGTAACTGCAGCTTGTATGTTTTTAGTCTTCCGAACGAACCCTGATATGATCTTACTTTCCATAGGCTGGAGTTCGATGGTTTTCTTGTTGGTAGCTCTAACTTTTCCAGCAAACCCGCTTTGTAACGCTATGAAAGCACTATCCCATTCAGCAGGAACTCGATTTGTATCCTTGCAGTTTGTCTGACAGATTCGTATAATGTTAGTTCCAATTACTACTGGAACGTCAACATTATAGTCCCAAGTAGGTACTATCAGCACTGGTACGTATATTTCGTCTTGGCCTTGAAATGGAATGTATATACTTCCTTCAATGTACCCAAGATAATCGATACTGCTACCATTGGCACCCCAATCAGCGAGTGATGGAAAGGTGTATGGGAGATATAAATCTTCGAGATTGTCTAATATATCTTGACGATATATTAATATTTTCCAGCACCTTTGAAGAACACGTCAATCGTTTAGAGGCAGTTTTCGAGAGACTTCAGGAACATCAGCTGAAACTAAAAGCATCCAAATGCGAATTCTTTCAATCAAGTGTTTCCTATCTTGGTCACATCGTCTCGGAAGATGGCATATCCACTGACCCGGAAATGCTCGCACATCCTTTACTGACTTAGGCAGAGGCCATGTTCGGATTGCTTGTAACTTTTCCGGGTCAGTGGATATGCCATCTTCCGAGACGATGTGACCAAGATAGGAAACACTTGATTGAAAGAATTCGCATTTGGATGCTTTTAGTTTCAGCTGATGTTCCTGAAGTCTCTCGAAAACTGCCTCTAAACGATTGACGTGTTCTTCAAAGGTGCTGGAAAATATTAATATATCGTCAAGATATATTAGACAATCTCGAAGATTTATATCTCCCATACACCTTTCCATCACTCGCTGAAATGTTGCAGGCGCATTGCATAAACCAAATGGCATTCTGTTGAATTCGTAAAAGCCAAGTGTCCCTACTTGAAATGCCGTCTTCTGTTTGTCTTCTTCCTCTAGTTCGATCTGCCAATAGCCACTCCGTAGGTCAAGTTTTGTAAAATACTTGGCTCCAGCTAGAAGATGTAATAGCGTTACAAAGCGGGTTTGCTGGAAAAGTTAGAGCTACCAACAAGAAAACCATCGAACTCCAGCCTATGGAAAGTAAGATCATATCAGGGTTCGTTCGGAAGACTAAAAACATAC
>JAWPHD010019324.1:0-36191 GCA_037043455.1 Cyrtodaria siliqua
CATATGTACTATCAGATCGCGTAAAAATCTAAGTTATCTCTGTTTGTCCTATTTTCCCGTACACGTATTACGTCCCTTGGCAATGAAATGTCAACAAGTATCATTCTGCGTGCCATAGAGTGCCCGTTTCATTTCTGACTTGTGCATATCTGTTGAAAGTACGTATACATATGAAAAACTTACGGTGGAACGCATTGTTGGCTTGTCATGGCTTGTACATGCAACGTCTGGGCTCACTTGAGAAGCGATTAACGTTGTGTCTTGATACAGGTTTGCTGCAATAATTATAACAATAGTCATATTAACAATCATAACAACAAGCCAGATAATATTGTACATATTCTTTACGTATTACTATTATGAATAATAATCATATGTACTATCAGATCGCGTAAAAATCTAAGTTATCTCTGTTTGTCCTATTTTCCCGTACACGTATTACGTCCCTTGGCAATGAAATGTCAACAAGTATCATTCTGCGTGCCATAGAGTGCACGTTTCATTTCTGATGTGTGCATATCTGTTGAAAGTGCGTATACATATGAAAAACTTACGGTGGAACGCATTGTTGGCTTGTCATGGCGTGTACATGCAACTTCTGGGCTCACTTGAGAAGCGATTAACGTTGTGTCTTGATACAGGTTTGCTGCAATAATTATAACAATAGTCATATTAACAATCATAACAACAAGCCAGATAATATTGTACATATTCTATACGTATTACTATTATGAATAATAATCATATGTACTATCAGATCGCGTAAAAATCTAAGTTATCTCTGTTTGTCCTATTTTCCCGTACACGTATTACGTCCCTTGGCAATGAAATGTCAACAAGTATCATTCTGCGTGCCATAGAGTGCCCGTTTCATTTCTGACTTGTGCATATCTGTTGAAAGTACGTATACATATGATAAACTTACGGTGGAACGCAATGTTGGCTTGTCATGGCTTGTACATGCAACTTCTGGGCTCACTTGAGAAGCGATTAACGTTGTGTCTTGATACAGGTTTGCTGCAATAATTATAACAATAGTCATATTAACAATCATAACAACAAGCCAGATAATATTGTACATATTCTATACGTATTACTATTATGAATAATAATCATATGTACTATCAGATCGCGTAAAAATCTAAGTTATCTCTGTTTGTCCTATTTTGCCGTACACGTATTACGTCCCTTGGCAATGAAATGTCAACAAGTATCATTCTGCGTGCCATAGAATGCCCGTTTCATTTCTGACTTGTGCATATCTGTTGAAAGTACGTATACATATGAAAAACTTACGGTGTAACGCATTGTTGGCTTGTCATGGCTTGTACATGCAACTTCTGGGCTCACTTGAGAAGCGATTAACGTTGTGTCTTGATACAGGTTTGCTGCAATAATTATAACAATAGTCATATTAACAATCATAACAACAAGCCAGATAATATTGTACATATTCTTTACGTATTACTATTATGAATAATAATCATATGTACTATCAGATCGCGTAAAAATCTAAGTTATCTCTGTTTGTCCTATTTTCCAGTACACGTATTACGTCCCTTGGCAATGAAATGTCAACAAGTATCATTCTGCGTGCCATAGAGTGCCCGTTTCATTTCTGACTTGTGCATATCTGTTGAAAGTACGTATACATATGAAAAACTTACGGTGGAACGCATTGTTGGCTTGTCATGGCTTGTACATGCAACTTCTGGGCTCACTTGAGAAGCGATTAACGTTGTGTCTTGATACAGGTTTGCTGCAATAATTATAACAATAGTCATATTAACAATCATAACAACAAGCCAGATAATATTGTACATATTCTTTACGTATTACTATTATGAATAATAATCATATGTACTATCAGATCGCGTAAAAATCTAAGTTATCTCTGTTTGTCCTATTTTCCCGTACACGTATTACGTCCCTTGGCAATGAAATGTCAACAAGTATCATTCTGCGTGCCATAGAGTGCACGTTTCATTTCTGATGTGTGCATATCTGTTGAAAGTGCGTATACATATGAAAAACTTACGGTGGAACGCATTGTTGGCTTGTCATGGCTTGTACATGCAACTTCTGGGCTCATTTGAGAAGCGATTAACGTTGTGTCTTGATACAGGTTTGCTGCAATAATTATAACAATAGTCATATTAACAATCATAACAACAAGCCAGATAATATTGTACATATTCTATACGTATTACTATTATGAATAATAATCATATGTACTATCAGATCGCGTAAAAATCTAAGTTATCTCTGTTTGTCCTATTTTCCCGTACACGTATTACGTCCCTTGGCAATGAAATGTCAACAAGTATCATTCTGCGTGCCATAGAGTGCCCGTTTCATTTCTGACTTGTGCATATCTGTTGAAAGTACGTATACATATGATAAACTTACGGTGGAACGCAATGTTGGCTTGTCATGGCTTGTACATGCAACTTCTGGGCTCACTTGAGAAGCGATTAACGTTGTGTCTTGATACAGGTTTGCTGCAATAATTATAACAATAGTCATATTAACAATCATAACAACAAGCCAGATAATATTGTACATATTCTATACGTATTACTATTATGAATAATAATCATATGTACTATCAGATCGCGTAAAAATCTAAGTTATCTCTGTTTGTCCTAGTTTGCCGTACACGTATTACGTCCCTTGGCAATGAAATGTCAACAAGTATCATTCTGCGTGCCATAGAGTGCCCGTTTCATTTCTGACTTGTGCATATCTGTTGAAAGTACGTATACATATGAAAAACTTACGGTGTAACGCATTGTTGGCTTGTCATGGCTTGTACATGCAACTTCTGGGCTCACTTGAGAAGCGATTAACGTTGTGTCTTGATACAGGTTTGCTGCAATAATTATAACAATAGTCATATTAACAATCATAATAACAAGCCAGATAATATTGTACATATTCTTTACGTATTACTATTATGAATAATAATCATATGTACTATCAGATCGCGTAAAAATCTAAGTTATCTCTGTTTGTCCTATTTTCCCGTACACGTATTACGTCCCTTGGCAATGAAATGTCAACAAGTATCATTCTGCGTGCCATAGAGTGCCCGTTTCATTTCTGACTTGTGCATATCTGTTGAAAGTACGTATACATATGATAAACTTACGGTGGAACGCAATGTTGGCTTGTCATGGCTTGTACATGCAACTTCTGGGCTCACTTGAGAAGCGATTAACGTTGTGTCTTGATACAGGTTTGCTGCAATAATTATAACAATAGTCATATTAACAATCATAACAACAAGCCAGATAATATTGTACATATTCTATACGTATTACTATTATGAATAATAATCATATGTACTATCAGATCGCGTAAAAATCTAAGTTATCTCTGTTTGTCCTATTTTGCCGTACACGTATTACGTCCCTTGGCAATGAAATGTCAACAAGTATCATTCTGCGTGCCATAGAGTGCCCGTTTCATTTCTGACTTGTGCATATCTGTTGAAAGTACGTATACATATGAAAAACTTACGGTGTAACGCATTGTTGGCTTGTCATGGCTTGTACATGCAACTTCTGGGCTCACTTGAGAAGCGATTAACGTTGTGTCTTGATACAGGTTTGCTGCAATAATTATAACAATAGTCATATTAACAATCATAACAACAAGCAAGATAATATTGTACATATTCTTTACGTATTACTATTATGAATAATAATCATATGTACTATCAGATCGCGTAAAAATCTAAGTTATCTCTGTTTGTCCTATTTTCCAGTACACGTATTACGTCCCTTGGCAATGAAATGTCAACAAGTATCATTCTGCGTGCCATAGAGTGCCCGTTTCATTTCTGACTTGTGCATATCTGTTGAAAGTACGTATACATATGAAAAACTTACGGTGGAACGCATTGTTGGCTTGTCATGGCTTGTACATGCAACTTCTGGGCTCACTTGAGAAGCGATTAACGTTGTGTCTTGATACAGGTTTGCTGCAATAATTATAACAATAGTCATATTAACAATCATAACAACAAGCCAGATAATATTGTACATATTCTATACGTATTACTATTATGAATAATAATCATATGTACTATCAGATCGCGTAAAAATCTAAGTTATCTCTGTTTGTCCTATTTTGCCGTACACGTATTACGTCCCTTGGCAATGAAATGTCAACAAGTATCATTCTGCGTGCCATAGAGTGCCCGTTTCATTTCTGACTTGTGCATATCTGTTGAAAGTACGTATACATATGAAAAACTTACGGTGTAACGCATTGTTGGCTTGTCATGGCTTGTACATGCAACTTCTGGGCTCACTTGAGAAGCGATTAACGTTGTGTCTTGATACAGGTTTGCTGCAATAATTATAACAATAGTCATATTAACAATCATAACAACAAGCCAGATAATATTGTACATATTCTTTACGTATTACTATTATGAATAATAATCATATGTACTATCAGATCGCGTAAATATCTAAGTTATCTCTGTTTGTCCTATTTTCCAGTACACGTATTACGTCCCTTGGCAATGAAATGTCAACAAGTATCATTCTGCGTGCCATAGAGTGCCCGTTTCATTTCTGACTTGTGCATATCTGTTGAAAGTACGTATACATATGAAAAACTTACGGTGGAACGCATTGTTGGCTTGTCATGGCTTGTACATGCAACTTCTGGGCTCACTTGAGAAGCGATTAACGTTGTGTCTTGATACAGGTTTGCTGCAATAATTATAACAATAGTCATATTAACAATCATAACAACAAGCCAGATAATATTGTACATATTCTTTACGTATTACTATTATGAATAATAATCATATGTACTATCAGATCGCGTAAAAATCTAAGTTATCTCTGTTTGTCCTATTTTCCCGTACACGTATTACGTCCCTTGGCAATGAAATGTCAACAAGTATCATTCTGCGTGCCATAGAGTGCACGTTTCATTTCTGATGTGTGCATATCTGTTGAAAGTGCGTATACATATGAAAAACTTACGGTGGAACGCATTTTTGGCTTGTCATGGCTTGTACATGCAACTTCTGGGCTCACTTGAGAAGCGATTAACGTTGTGTCTTGATACAGGTTTGCTGCAATAATTATAACAATAGTCATATTAACAATCATAACAACAAGCCAGATAATATTGTACATATTCTATACGTATTACTATTATGAATAATAATCATATGTACTATCAGATCGCGTAAAAATCTAAGTTATCTCTGTTTGTCCTATTTTCCCGTACACGTATTACGTCCCTTGGCAATGAAATGTCAACAAGTATCATTCTGCGTGCCATAGAGTGCCCGTTTAATTTCTGACTCATGCATATCTGTTGAAAGTACGTATACATATGATAAACTTACGGTGGAACGCAATGTTGGCTTGTCATGGCTTGTACATGCAACTTCTGGGCTCACGTGAGAAGCGATTAACGTTGTGTCTTGATACAGGTTTGCTGCAATAATTATAACAATAGTCATATTAACAATCATAACAACAAGCCAGATAATATTGTACATATTCTATACGTATTACTATTATGAATAATAATCATATGTACTATCAGATCGCGTAAAAATCTAAGTTATCTCTGTTTGTCCTATTTTCCCGTACACGTATTACGTCCCTTGGCAATGAAATGTCAACAAGTATCATTCTGCGTGTCATAGAGTGCCCGTTTCATTTCTGACTTGTGCATATCTGTTGAAAGTACGTATACATATGTAAAACTTACGGTGGAACGCATTGTTGGCTTGTCATGGCTTGTACATGCAACTTCTGGGCTCACTTGAGAAGCGATTAACGTTGTGTCTTGATACAGGTTTGCTGCAATAATTATAACAATAGTCATATTAACAATCATAACAACAAGCCAGATACTATTGTACATATTCTATACGTATTACTATTATGAATAATAATCATATGTACTATCAGATCGCGTAAAAATCTAAGTTATCTCTGTTTGTCCTATTTTCCCGTACACGTATTACGTCCCTTGGCAATGAAATGTCAACAAGTATCATTCTGCGTGCCATAGAGTGCCCGTTTCATTTCTGACTTGTGCATATCTGTTGAAAGTACGTATACATATGAAAAACTTACGGTGGAACGCAATGTTGGCTTGTCATGGCTTGTACATGCAACTTCTGGGCTCACTTGAGAAGCGATTAACGTTGTGTCTTGATACAGGTTTGCTGCAATAATTATAACAATAGTCATATTAACAATCATAACAACAAGCCAGATAATATTGTACATATTCTTTACGTATTACTATTATGAATAATAATCATATGTACTATCAGATCGCGTAAAAATCTAAGTTATCTCTGTTTGTCCTATTTTCCCGTACACGTATTACGTCCCTTGGCAATGAAATGTCAACAAGTATCATTCTGCGTGCCATAGAGTGCCCGTTTCATTTCTGACTTGTGCATATCTGTTGAAAGTACGTATACATATGAAAAACTTACGGTGGAACGCATTGTTGGCTTGTCATGGCTTGTACATGCAACTTCTGGGCTCACTTGAGAAGCGATTAACGTTGTGTCTTGATACAGGTTTGCTGCAATAATTATAACAATAGTCATATTAACAATCATAACAACAAGCCAGATAATATTGTACATATTCTATACGTATTACTATTATGAATAATAATCATATGTACTATCAGATCGCGTAAAAATCTAAGTTATCTCTGTTTGTCCTATTTTCCCGTACACGTATTACGTCCCTTGGCAATGAAATGTCAACAAGTATCATTCTGCGTGCCATAGAGTGCCCGTTTCATTTCTGACTTGTGCATATCTGTTGAAAGTACGTATACATATGAAAAACTTACGGTGGAACGCATTGTTGGCTTGTCATGGCTTGTACATGCAACTTCTGGGCTCACTTGAGAAGCGATTAACGTTGTGTCTTGATACAGGTTTGCTGCAATAATTATAACAATAGTCATATTAACAATCATAACAACAAGCCAGATAATATTGTACATATTCTATACGTATTACTATTATGAATAATAATCATATGTACTATCAGATCGCGTAAAAATCTAAGTTATCTCTGTTTGTCCTATTTTCCCGTACACGTATTACGTCCCTTGGCAATGAAATGTCAACAAGTATCATTCTGCGTGCCATAGAGTGCCCGTTTCATTTCTGACTTGTGCATATCTGTTGAAAGTACGTATACATATGAAAAACTTACGGTGGAACGCAATGTTGGCTTGTCATGGCTTGTACATGCAACTTCTGGGCTCACTTGAGAAGCGATTAACGTTGTGTCTTGATACAGGTTTGCTGCAATAATTATAACAATAGTCATATTAACAATCATAACAACAAGCCAGATAATATTGTACATATTCTTTACGTATTACTATTATGAATAATAATCATATGTACTATCAGATCGCGTAAAAATCTAAGTTATCTCTGTTTGTCCTATTTTCCCGTACACGTATTACGTCCCTTGGCAATGAAATGTCAACAAGTATCATTCTGCGTGCCATAGAGTGCCCGTTTCATTTCTGACTTGTGCATATCTGTTGAAAGTACGTATACATATGAAAAACTTACGGTGGAACGCATTGTTGGCTTGTCATGGCTTGTACATGCAACTTCTGGGCTCACTTGAGAAGCGATTAACGTTGTGTCTTGATACAGGTTTGCTGCAATAATTATAACAATAGTCATATTAACAATCATAACAACAAGCCAGATAATATTGTACATATTCTATACGTATTACTATTATGAATAATAATCATATGTACTATCAGATCGCGTAAAAATCTAAGTTATCTCTGTTTGTCCTATTTTCCCGTACACGTATTACGTCCCTTGGCAATGAAATGTCAACAAGTATCATTCTGCGTGCCATAGAGTGCCCGTTTAATTTCTGACTGATGCATATCTGTTGAAAGTACGTATACATATGATAAACTTACGGTGGAACGCAATGTTGGCTTGTCATGGCTTGTACATGCAACTTCTGGGCTCACGTGAGAAGCGATTAACGTTGTGTATTGATACAGGTTTGCTGCAATAATTATAACAATAGTCATATTAACAATCATAACAACAAGCCAGATAATATTGTACATATTCTATACGTATTACTATTATGAATAATAATCATATGTACTATCAGATCGCGTAAAAATCTAAGTTATCTCTGTTTGTCCTATTTTCCCGTACACGTATTACGTCCCTTGGCAATGAAATGTCAACAAGTATCATTCTGCGTGCCATAGAGTGCCCGTTTCATTTCTGACTTGTGCATATCTGTTGAAAGTACGTATACATATGTAAAACTTACGGTGGAACGCATTGTTGGCTTGTCATGGCTTGTACATGCAACTTCTGGGCTCACTTGAGAAGCGATTAACGTTGTGTCTTGATACAGGTTTGCTGCAATAATTATAACAATAGTCATATTAACAATCATAACAACAAGCCAGATACTATTGTACATATTCTATACGTATTACTATTATGAATAATAATCATATGTACTATCAGATCGCGTAAAAATCTAAGTTATCTCTGTTTGTCCTATTTTCCCGTACACGTATTACGTCCCTTGGCAATGAAATGTCAACAAGTATCATTCTGCGTGCCATAGAGTGCCCGTTTCATTTCTGACTTGTGCATATCTGTTGAAAGTACGTATACATATGATAAACTTACGGTGGAACGCAATGTTGGCTTGTCATGGCTTGTACATGCAACTTCTGGGCTCACTTGAGAAGCGATTAACGTTGTGTCTTGATACAGGTTTGCTGCAATAAGTATAACAATAGTCATATTAACAATCATAACAACAAGCCAGATAATATTGTACATATTCTATACGTATTACTATTATGAATAATAATCATATGTACTATCAGATCGCGTAAAAATCTAAGTTATCTCTGTTTGTCCTATTTTGCCGTACACGTATTACGTCCCTTGGCAATGAAATGTCAACAAGTATCATTCTGCGTGCCATAGAGTGCCCGTTTCATTTCTGACTTGTGCATATCTGTTGAAAGTACGTATACATATGAAAAACTTACGGTGTAACGCATTGTTGGCTTGTCATGGCTTGTACATGCAACTTCTGGGCTCACTTGAGAAGCGATTAACGTTGTGTCTTGATACAGGTTTGCTGCAATAATTATAACAATAGTCATATTAACAATCATAACAACAAGCCAGATAATATTGTACATATTCTTTACGTATTACTATTATGAATAATAATCATATGTACCATCAGATCGCGTAAAAATCTAAGTTATCTCTGTTTGTCCTATTTTCCCGTACACGTATTACGTCCCTTGGCAATGAAATGTCAACAAGTATCATTCTGCGTGCCATAGAGTGCCCGTTTCATTTCTGACTTGTGCATATCTGTTGAAAGTACGTATACATATGAAAAACTTACGGTGGAACGCATTGTTGGCTTGTCATGGCTTGTACATGCAACTTCTGGGCTCACTTGAGAAGCGATTAACGTTGTGTCTTGATACAGGTTTGCTGCAATAATTATAACAATAGTCATATTAACAATCATAACAACAAGCCAGATAATATTGTACATATTCTATACGTATTACTATTATGAATAATAATCATATGTACTATCAGATCGCGTAAAAATCTAAGTTATCTCTGTTTGTCCTATTTTCCCGTACACGTATTACGTCCCTTGGCAATGAAATGTCAACAAGTATCATTCTGCGTGCGATAGAGTGCCCGTTTAATTTCTGACTTATGCATATCTGTTGAAAGTACGTATACATATGATAAACTTACGGTGGAACGCAATGTTGGCTTGTCATGGCTTGTACATGCAACTTCTGGGCTCACGTGAGAAGCGATTAACGTTGTGTCTTGATACAGGTTTGCTGCAATAATTATAACAATAGTCATATTAACAATCATAACAACAAGCCAGATAATATTGTACATATTCTATACGTATTACTATTATGAATAATAATCATATGTACTATCAGATCGCGTAAAAATCTAAGTTATCTCTGTTTGTCCTATTTTCCCGTACACGTATTACGTCCCTTGGCAATGAAATGTCAACAAGTATCATTCTGCGTGCCATAGAGTGCCCGTTTCATTTCTGACTTGTGCATATCTGTTGAAAGTACGTATACATATGTAAAACTTACGGTGGAACGCATTGTTGGCTTGTCATGGCTTGTACATGCAACTTCTGGGCTCACTTGAGAAGCGATTAACGTTGTGTCTTGATACAGGTTTGCTGCAATAATTATAACAATAGTCATATTAACAATCATAACAACAAGCCAGATAATATTGTACATATTCTATACGTATTACTATTATGAATAATAATCATATGTACTATCAGATCGCGTAAAAATCTAAGTTATCTCTGTTTGTCCTATTTTCCCGTACACGTATTACGTCCCTTGGCAATGAAATGTCAACAAGTATCATTCTGCGTGCCATAGAGTGCCCGTTTCATTTCTGACTTGTGCATATCTGTTGAAAGTACGTATACATATGTAAAACTTACGGTGGAACGCATTGTTGGCTTGTCATGGCTTGTACATGCAACTTCTGGGCTCACTTGAGAAGCGATTAACGTTGTGTCTTGATACAGGTTTGCTGCAATAATTATAACAATAGTCATATTAACAATCATAACAACAAGCCAGATACTATTGTACATATTCTATACGTATTACTATTATGAATAATAATCATATGTACTATCAGATCGCGTAAAAATCTAAGTTATCTCTGTTTGTCCTATTTTCCCGTACACGTATTACGTCCCTTGGCAATGAAATGTCAACAAGTATCATTCTGCGTGCCATAGAGTGCCCGTTTCATTTCTGACTTGTGCATATCTGTTGAAAGTACGTATACATATGATAAACTTACGGTGGAACGCAATGTTGGCTTGTCATGGCTTGTACATGCAACTTCTGGGCTCACTTGAGAAGCGATTAACGTTGTGTCTTGATACAGGTTTGCTGCAATAATTATAACAATAGTCATATTAACAATCATAACAACAAGCCAGATAATATTGTACATATTCTATACGTATTACTATTATGAATAATAATCATATGTACTATCAGATCGCGTAAAAATCTAAGTTATCTCTGTTTGTCCTATTTTCCCGTACACGTATTACGTCCCTTGGCAATGAAATGTCAACAAGTATCATTCTGCGTGCCATAGAGTGCCCGTTTCATTTCTGACTTGTGCATATCTGTTGAAAGTACGTATACATATGATAAACTTACGGTGGAACGCAATGTTGGCTTGTCATGGCTTGTACATGCAACTTCTGGGCTCACTTGAGAAGCGATTAACGTTGTGTCTTGATACAGGTTTGCTGCAATAATTATAACAATAGTCATATTAACAATCATAACAACAAGCCAGATAATATTGTACATATTCTATACATATTACTATTATGAATAATAATCATATGTACTATCAGATCTCGTAAAAATCTAAGTTATCTCTGTTTGTCCTATTTTGCCGTACACGTATTACGTCCCTTGGCAATGAAATGTCAACAAGTATCATTCTGCGTGCCATAGAGTGCCCGTTTCATTTCTGACTTGTGCATATCTGTTGAAAGTACGTATACATATGAAAAACTTACGGTGTAACGCATTGTTGGCTTGTCATGGCTTGTACATGCAACTTCTGGGCTCACTTGAGAAGCGATTAACGTTGTGTCTTGATACAGGTTTGCTGCAATAATTATAACAATAGTCATATTAACAATCATAACAACAAGCCAGATAATATTGTACATATTCTTTACGTATTACTATTATGAATAATAATCAAATGTACCATCAGATCGCGTAAAAATCTAAGTTATCTCTGTTTGTCCTATTTTCCCGTACACGTATTACGTCCCTTGGCAATGAAATGTCAACAAGTATCATTCTGCGTGCCATAGAGTGCCCGTTTCATTTCTGACTTGTGCATATCTGTTGAAAGTACGTATACATATGAAAAACTTACGGTGGAACGCATTGTTGGCTTGTCATGGCTTGTACATGCAACTTCTGGGCTCACTTGAGAAGCGATTAACGTTGTGTCTTGATACAGGTTTGCTGCAATAATTATAACAATAGTCATATTAACAATCATAACAACAAGCCAGATAATATTGTACATATTCTATACGTATTACTATTATGAATAATAATCATATGTACTATCAGATCGCGTAAAAATCTAAGTTATCTCTGTTTCTCCTATTTTCCCGTACACGTATTACGTCCCTTGGCAATGAAATGTCAACAAGTATCATTCTGCGTGCCATAGAGTGCCCGTTTCATTTCTGACTTGTGCATATCTGTTGAAAGTACGTATACATATGAAAAACTTACGGTGTAACGCATTGTTGGCTTGTCATGGCTTGTACATGCAACTTCTGGGCTCACTTGAGAAGCGATTAACGTTGTGTCTTGATACAGGTTTGCTGCAATAATTATAACAATAGTCATATTAACAATCATAACAACAAGCCAGATAATATTGTACATATTCTTTACGTATTACTATTATGAATAATAATCATATGTACCATCAGATCGCATAAAAATCTAAGTTATCTCTGTTTGTCCTATTTTCCCGTACACGTATTACGTCCCTTGGCAATGAAATGTCAACAAGTATCATTCTGCGTGCCATAGAGTGCCCGTTTCATTTCTGACTTGTGCATATCTGTTGAAAGTACGTATACATATGAAAAACTTACGGTGGAACGCATTGTTGGCTTGTCATGGCTTGTACATGCAACTTCTGGGCTCACTTGAGAAGCGATTAACGTTGTGTCTTGATACAGGTTTGCTGCAATAATTATAACAATAGTCATATTAACAATCATAACAACAAGCCAGATAATATTGTACATATTCTATACGTATTACTATTATGAATAATAATCATATGTACTATCAGATCGCGTAAAAATCTAAGTTATCTCTGTTTGTCCTATTTTCCCGTACACGTATTACGTCCCTTGGCAATGAAATGTCAACAAGTATCATTCTGCGTGCGATAGAGTGCCCGTTTAATTTCTGACTTATGCATATCTGTTGAAAGTACGTATACATATGATAAACTTACGGTGGAACGCAATGTTGGCTTGTCATGGCTTGTACATGCAACTTCTGGGCTCACAAAAGAAGCGATTAACGTTGTGTCTTGATACAGGTTTGCTGCAATAATTATAACAATAGTCATATTAACAATCATAACAACAAGCCAGATAATATTGTACATATTCTATACGTATAACTATTATGAATAATAATCATATGTACTATCAGATCGCGTAAAAATCTAAGTTATCTCTGTTTGTCCTATTTTCCCGTACACGTATTACGTCCCTTGGCAATGAAATGTCAACAAGTATCATTCTGCGTGCCATAGAGTGCCCGTTTCATTTCTGACTTGTGCATATCTGTTGAAAGTACGTATACATATGTAAAACTTACGGTGGAACGCATTGTTGGCTTGTCATGGCTTGTACATGCAACTTCTGGGCTCACTTGAGAAGCGATTAACGTTGTGTCTTGATACAGGTTTGCTGCAATAATTATAACAATAGTCATATTAACAATCATAACAACAAGCCAGATAATATTGTACATATTCTATACGTATTACTATTATGAATAATAATCATATGTACTATCAGATCGCGTAAAAATCTAAGTTATCTCTGTTTGTCCTATTTTCCCGTACACGTATTACGTCCCTTGGCAATGAAATGTCAACAAGTATCATTCTGCGTGCCATAGAGTGCCCGTTTCATTTCTGACTTGTGCATATCTGTTGAAAGTACGTATACATATGTAAAACTTACGGTGGAACGCATTGTTGGCTTGTCATGGCTTGTACATGCAACTTCTGGGCTCACTTGAGAAGCGATTAACGTTGTGTCTTGATACAGGTTTGCTGCAATAATTATAACAATAGTCATATTAACAATCATAACAACAAGCCAGATACTATTGTACATATTCTATACGTATTACTATTATGAATAATAATCATATGTACTATCAGATCGCGTAAAAATCTAAGTTATCTCTGTTTGTCCTATTTTCCCGTACACGTATTACGTCCCTTGGCAATGAAATGTCAACAAGTATCATTCTGCGTGCCATAGAGTGCCCGTTTCATTTCTGACTTGTGCATATCTGTTGAAAGTACGTATACATATGATAAACTTACGGTGGAACGCAATGTTGGCTTGTCATGGCTTGTACATGCAACTTCTGGGCTCACTTGAGAAGCGATTAACGTTGTGTCTTGATACAGGTTTGCTGCAATAATTATAACAATAGTCATATTAACAATCATAACAACAAGCCAGATAATATTGTACATATTCTATACGTATTACTATTATGAATAATAATCATATGTACTATCAGATCGCGTAAAAATCTAAGTTATCTCTGTTTGTCCTATTTTCCCGTACACGTATTACGTCCCTTGGCAATGAAATGTCAACAAGTATCATTCTGCGTGCCATAGAGTGCCCGTTTCATTTCTGACTTGTGCATATCTGTTGAAAGTACGTATACATATGATAAACTTACGGTGGAACGCAATGTTGGCTTGTCATGGCTTGTACATGCAACTTCTGGGCTCACTTGAGAAGCGATTAACGTTGTGTCTTGATACAGGTTTGCTGCAATAATTATAACAATAGTCATATTAACAATCATAACAACAAGCCAGATAATATTGTACATATTCTATACGTATTACTATTATGAATAATAATCATATGTACTATCAGATCGCGTAAAAATCTAAGTTATCTCTGTTTGTCCTATTTTGCCGTACACGTATTACGTCCCTTGGCAATGAAATGTCAACAAGTATCATTCTGCGTGCCATAGAGTGCCCGTTTCATTTCTGACTTGTGCATATCTGTTGAAAGTACGTATACATATGAAAAACTTACGGTGTAACGCATTGTTGGCTTGTCATGGCTTGTACATGCAACTTCTGGGCTCACTTGAGAAGCGATTAACGTTGTGTCTTGATACAGGTTTGCTGCAATAATTATAACAATAGTCATATTAACAATCATAACAACAAGCCAGATAATATTGTACATATTCTTTACGTATTACTATTATGAATAATAATCAAATGTACCATCAGATCGCGTAAAAATCTAAGTTATCTCTGTTTTTCCTATTTTCCCGTACACGTATTACGTCCCTTGGCAATGAAATGTCAACAAGTATCATTCTGCGTGCCATAGAGTGCCCGTTTCATTTCTGACTTGTGCATATCTGTTGAAAGTACGTATACATATGAAAAACTTACGGTGGAACGCATTGTTGGCTTGTCATGGCTTGTACATGCAACTTCTGGGCTCACTTGAGAAGCGATTAACGTTGTGTCTTGATACAGGTTTGCTGCAATAATTATAACAATAGTCATATTAACAATCATAACAACAAGCCAGATAATATTGTACATATTCTATACGTATTACTATTATGAATAATAATCATATGTACTATCAGATCGCGTAAAAATCTAAGTTATCTCTGTTTGTCCTATTTTCCCGTACACGTATTACGTCCCTTGGCAATGAAATGTCAACAAGTATCATTCTGCGTGCCATAGAGTGCCCGTTTAATTTCTGACTTATGCATATCTGTTGAAAGTACGTATACATATGATAAACTTACGGTGGAACGCAATGTTGGCTTGTCATGGCTTGTACATGCAACTTCTGGGCTCACGTGAGAAGCGATTAACGTTGTGTCTTGATACAGGTTTGCTGCAATAATTATAACAATAGTCATATTAACAATCATAACAACAAGCCAGATAATATTGTACATATTCTATACGTATTACTATTATGAATAATAATCATATGTACTATCAGATCGCGTAAAAATCTAAGTTATCTCTGTTTGTCCTATTTTCCCGTACACGTATTACGTCCCTTGGCAATGAAATGTCAACAAGTATCATTCTGCGTGCCATAGAGTGCCCGTTTCATTTCTGACTTGTGCATATCTGTTGAAAGTACGTATACATATGATAAACTTACGGTGGAACGCAATGTTGGCTTGTCATGGCTTGTACATGCAACTTCTGGGCTCACTTGAGAAGCGATTAACGTTGTGTCTTGATACAGGTTTGCTGCAATAATTATAACAATAGTCATATTAACAATCATAACAACAAGCCAGATAATATTGTACATATTCTATACGTATTACTATTATGAATAATAATCATATGTACTATCAGATCGCGTAAAAATCTAAGTTATCTCTGTTTGTCCTATTTTGCCGTACACGTATTACGTCCCTTGGCAATGAAATGTCAACAAGTATGTCTCTGCGTGCCATAGAGTGCCCGTTTCATTTCTGACTTGTGCATATCTGTTGAAAGTACGTATACATATGAAAAACTTACGGTGTAACGCATTGTTGGCTTGTCATGGCTTGTACATGCAACTTCTGGGCTCACTTGAGAAGCGATTAACGTTGTGTCTTGATACAGGTTTGCTGCAATAATTATAACAATAGTCATATTAACAATCATAACAACAAGCCAGATAATATTGTACATATTCTTTACGTATTACTATTATGAATAATAATCATATGTACTATCAGATCGCGTAAAAATCTAAGTTATCTCTGTTTGTCCTATTTTCCCGTACACGTATTACGTCCCTTGGCAATGAAATGTCAACAAGTATCATTCTGCGTGCCATAGAGTGCCCGTTTCATTTCTGACTTGTGCATATCTGTTGAAAGTACGTATACATATGAAAAACTTACGGTGGAACGCATTGTTGGCTTGTCATGGCTTGTACATGCAACGTCTGGGCTCACTTGAGAAGCGATTAACGTTGTGTCTTGATACAGGTTTGCTGCAATAATTATAACAATAGTCATATTAACAATCATAACAACAAGCCAGATAATATTGTACATATTCTTTACGTATTACTATTATGAATAATAATCATATGTACTATCAGATCGCGTAAAAATCTAAGTTATCTCTGTTTGTCCTATTTTCCCGTACACGTATTACGTCCCTTGGCAATGAAATGTCAACAAGTATCATTCTGCGTGCCATAGAGTGCCCGTTTCATTTCTGACTTGTGCATATCTGTTGAAAGTACGTATACATATGTAAAACTTACGGTGGAACGCATTGTTGGCTTGTCATGGCTTGTACATGCAACTTCTGGGCTCACTTGAGAAGCGATTAACGTTGTGTCTTGATACAGGTTTGCTGCAATAATTATAACAATAGTCATATTAACAATCATAACAACAAGCCAGATAATATTGTACATATTCTTTACGTATTACTATTATGAATAATAATCATATGTACTATCAGATCGCGTAAAAATCTAAGTTATCTCTGTTTGTCCTATTTTCCCGTACACGTATTACGTCCCTTGGCAATGAAATGTCAACAAGTATCATTCTGCGTGCCATAGAGTGCCCGTTTCATTTCTGACTTGTGCATATCTGTTGAAAGTACGTATACATATGATAAACTTACGGTGGAACGCAATGTTGGCTTGTCATGGCTTGTACATGCAACTTCTGGGCTCACTTGAGAAGCGATTAACGTTGTGTCTTGATACAGGTTTGCTGCAATAATTATAACAATAGTCATATTAACAATCATAACAACAAGCCAGATAATATTGTACATATTATATACGTATTACTATTATGAATAATAATCATATGTACTATCAGATCGCGTAAAAATCTAAGTTATCTCTGTTTGTCCTATTTTCCCGTACACGTATTACGTCCCTTGGCAATGAAATGTCAACAAGTATCATTCTGCGTGCCATAGAGTGCCCGTTTCATTTCTGACTTGTGCATATCTGTTGAAAGTACGTATACATATGAAAAACTTACGGTGGAACGCATTGTTGGCTTGTCATGGCTTGTACATGCAACTTCTGGGCTCACTTGAGAAGCGATTAACGTTGTGTCTTGATACAGGTTTGCTGCAATAATTATAACAATACTCATATTAACAATCATAACAACAAGCCAGATAATATTGTACATATTCTATACGTATTACTATTATGAATAATAATCATATGTACTATCAGATCGCGTAAAAATCTAAGTTATCTCTGTTTGTCCTATTTTCCCGTACACGTATTACGTCCCTTGGCAATGAAATGTCAACAAGTATCATTCTGCGTGCCATAGAGTGCCCGTTTCATTTCTGACTTGTGCATATCTGTTGAAAGTACGTATACATATGATAAACTTACGGTGGAACGTAATGTTGGCTTGTCATGGCTTGTACATGCAACTTCTGGGCTCACTTGAGAAGCGATTAACGTTGTGTCTTGATACAGGTTTGCTGCAATAATTATAACAATAGTCATATAAACAATCATAACAACAAGCCAGATAATATTGTACATATTCTTTACGTATTACTATTATGAATAATAATCATATGTACTATCAGATAGCGTAAAAATCTAAGTTATCTCTGTTTGTCCTATTTTCCCGTACACGTATTACGTCCCTTGGCAATGAAATGTCAACAAGTATCATTCTGCGTGCCATAGAGTGCCCGTTTCATTTCTGACTTGTGCATATCTGTTGAAAGTACGTATACATATGAAAAACTTACGGTGGAACGCATTGTTGGCTTGTCATGGCTTGTACATGCAACTTCTGGGCTCACTTGAGAAGCGATTAACGTTGTGTCTTGATACAGGTTTGCTGCAATAATTATAAAAATATTCATATTAACAATCATAACAACAAGCCAGATAATATTGTACATATTCTATACGTATTACTATTATGAATAATAATCATATGTACTATCAGATCGCGTAAAAATCTAAGTTATCTCTGTTTGTCCTATTTTCCCGTACACGTATTACGTCCCTTGGCAATGAAATGTCAACAAGTATCATTCTGCGTGCCATAGAGTGCCCGTTTCATTTCTGACTTGTGCATATCTGTTGAAAGTACGTATACATATGATAAACTTACGGTGGAACGCAATGTTGGCTTGTCATGGCTTGTACATGCAACTTCTGGGCTCACTTGAGAAGCGATTAACGTTGTGTCTTGATACAGGTTTGCTGCAATAATTATAAAAAAAATCATATTAACAATCATAACAACAAGCCAGATAATATTGTACATATTCTATACGTATTACTATTATGAATAATAATCATATGTACTATCAGATCGCGTAAAAATCTAAGTTATCTCTGTTTGTCCTATTTTCCCGTACACGTATTACGTCCCTTGGCAATGAAATGTCAACAAGTATCATTCTGCGTGCCATAGAGTGCCCGTTTCATTTCTGACTTGTGCATATCTGTTGAAAGTACGTATACATATGAAAAACTTACGGTGGAACGCATTGTTGGCTTGTCATGGCTTGTACATGCAACTTCTGGGCTCACTTGAGAAGCGATTAACGTTGTGTCTTGATACAGGTTTGCTGCAATAATTATAACAATAGTCATATTAACAATCATAACAACAAGCCAGATAATATTGTACATATTCTTTACGTATTACTATTATGAATAATAATCATATGTACTATCAGATCGCGTAAAAATCTAAGTTATCTCTGTTTGTCCTATTTTCCCGTACACGTATTACGTCCCTTGGCAATGAAATGTCAACAAGTATCATTCTGCGTGCCATAGAGTGCCCGTTTCATTTCTGACTTGTGCATATCTGTTGAAAGTACGTATACATATGAAAAACTTACGGTGGAACGCATTGTTGGCTTGTCATGGCTTGTACATGCAACTTCTGGGCTCACTTGAGAAGCGATTAACGTTGTGTCTTGATACAGGTTTGCTGCAATAATTATAACAATAGTCATATTAACAACCATAACAACAAGCCAGATAATATTGTACATATTCTATACGTATTACTATTATGAATAATAATCATATGTACTATCAGATCGCGTAAAAATCTAAGTTATCTCTGTTTGTCCTATTTTCCCGTACACGTATTACGTCCCTTGGCAATGAAATGTCAACAAGTATCATTCTGCGTGCCATAGAGTGCCCGTTTCATTTTTGACTTGTGCATATCTGTTGAAAGTACGTATACATATGATAAACTTACGGTGGAACGCAATGTTGGCTTGTCATGGCTTGTACATGCAACTTCTGGGCTCACTTGAGAAGCGATTAACGTTGTGTCTTGATACAGGTTTGCTGCAATAATTATAACAATAGTCATATTAACAATCATAACAACAAGCCAGATAATATTGTACATATTCTTTACGTATTACTATTATGAATAATAATCATATGTACTATCAGATAGCGTAAAAATCTAAGTTATCTCTGTTTGTCCTATTTTCCCGTACACGTATTACGTCCCTTGGCAATGAAATGTCAACAAGTATCATTCTGCGTGCCATAGAGTGCCCGTTTCATTTCTGACTTGTGCATATCTGTTGAAAGTACGTATACATATGAAAAACTTACGGTGGAACGCATTGTTGGCTTGTCATGGCTTGTACATGCAACTTCTGGGCTCACTTGAGAAGCGATTAACGTTGTGTCTTGATACAGGTTTGCTGCAATAATTATAACAATATTCATATTAACAATCATAACAACAAGCCAGATAATATTGTACATATTCTATACGTATTACTATTATGAATAATAATCATATGTACTATCAGATCGCGTAAAAATCTAAGTTATCTCTGTTTGTCCTATTTTCCCGTACACGTATTACGTCCCTTGGCAATGAAATGTCAACAAGTATCATTCTGCGTGCCATAGAGTGCCCGTTTCATTTCTGACTTGTGCATATCTGTTGAAAGTACGTATACATATGATAAACTTACGGTGGAACGCAATGTTGGCTTGTCATGGCTTGTACATGCAACTTCTGGGCTCACTTGAGAAGCGATTAACGTTGTGTCTTGTTACAATTCGCTGCAATAATTATAAAAATAGTCATATTAACAATCATAACAACAAGCCAGATAATATTGTACATATTCTATACGTATTACTATTATGAATAATAATCATATGTACTATCAGATCGCGTAAAAATCTAAGTTATCTCTGTTTGTCCTATTTTCCCGTACACGTATTACGTCCCTTGGCAATGAAATGTCAACAAGTATCATTCTGCGTGCCATAGAGTGCCCGTTTCATTTCTGACTTGTGCATATCTGTTGAAAGTACGTATACATATGAAAAACTTACGGTGGAACGCATTGTTGGCTTGTCATGGCTTGTACATGCAACTTCTGGGCTCACTTGAGAAGCGATTAACGTTGTGTCTTGATACAGGTTTGCTGCAATAATTATAACAATACTCATATTAACAATCATAACAACAAGCCAGATAATATTGTACATATTCTATACGTATTACTATTATGAATAATAATCATATGTACTATCAGATCGCGTAAAAATCTAAGTTATCTCTGTTTGTCCTATTTTCCCGTACACGTATTACGTCCCTTGGCAATGAAATGTCAACAAGTATCATTCTGCGTGCCATAGAGTGCCCGTTTCATTTCTGACTTGTGCATATCTGTTGAAAGTACGTATACATATGATAAACTTACGGTGGAACGCAATGTTGGCTTGTCATGGCTTGTACATGCAACTTCTGGGCTCACTTGAGAAGCGATTAACGTTGTGTCTTGATACAGGTTTGCTGCAATAATTATAACAATAGTCATATTAACAATCATAACAACAAGCCAGATAATATTGTACATATTATATACGTATTACTATTATGAATAATAATCATATGTACTATCAGATCGCGTAAAAATCTAAGTTATCTCTGTTTGTCCTATTTTCCCGTACACGTATTACGTCCCTTGGCAATGAAATGTCAACAAGTATCATTCTGCGTGCCATAGAGTGCCCGTTTCATTTCTGACTTGTGCATATCTGTTGAAAGTACGTATACATATGAAAAACTTACGGTGGAACGCATTGTTGGCTTGTCATGGCTTGTACATGCAACTTCTGGGCTCACTTGAGAAGCGATTAACGTTGTGTCTTGATACAGGTTTGCTGCAATAATTATAACAATACTCATATTAACAATCATAACAACAAGCCAGATAATATTGTACATATTCTATACGTATTACTATTATGAATAATAATCATATGTACTATCAGATCGCGTAAAAATCTAAGTTATCTCTGTTTGTCCTATTTTCCCGTACACGTATTACGTCCCTTGGCAATGAAATGTCAACAAGTATCATTCTGCGTGCCATAGAGTGCCCGTTTCATTTCTGACTTGTGCATATCTGTTGAAAGTACGTATACATATGATAAACTTACGGTGGAACGTAATGTTGGCTTGTCATGGCTTGTACATGCAACTTCTGGGCTCACTTGAGAAGCGATTAACGTTGTGTCTTGATACAGGTTTGCTGCAATAATTATAACAATAGTCATATTAACAATCATAACAACAAGCCAGATAATATTGTACATATTATATACGTATTACTATTATGAATAATAATCATATGTACTATCAGATCGCGTAAAAATCTAAGTTATCTCTGTTTGTCCTATTTTCCCGTACACGTATTACGTCCCTTGGCAATGAAATGTCAACAAGTATCATTCTGCGTGCCATAGAGTGCCCGTTTCATTTCTGACTTGTGCATATCTGTTGAAAGTACGTATACATATGAAAAACTTACGGTGGAACGCATTGTTGGCTTGTCATGGCTTGTACATGCAACTTCTGGGCTCACTTGAGAAGCGATTAACGTTGTGTCTTGATACAGGTTTGCTGCAATAATTATAACAATAGTCATATTAACAATCATAACAACAAGCCAGATAATATTGTACATATTCTATACGTATTACTATTATGAATAATAATCATATGTACTATCAGATCGCGTAAAAATCTAAGTTATCTCTGTTTGTCCTATTTTCCCGTACACGTATTACGTCCCTTGGCAATGAAATGTCAACAAGTATCATTCTGCGTGCCATAGAGTGCCCGTTTCATTTCTGACTTGTGCATATCTGTTGAAAGTACGTATACATATGAAAAACTTACGGTGGAACGCATTGTTGGCTTGTCATGGCTTGTACATGCAACTTCTGGGCTCACTTGAGAAGCGATTAACGTTGTGTCTTGATACAGGTTTGCTGCAATAATTATAACAATATTCATATTAACAATCATAACAACAAGCCAGATAATATTGTACATATTCTTTACGTATTACTATTATGAATAATAATCATATGTACATCAGATCGCGTAAAAATCTAAGTTATCTCTGTTTGTCCTATTTTCCCGTACACGTATTACGTCCCTTGGCAATGAAATGTCAACAAGTATCATTCTGCGTGCCATAGAATGCCCGTTTCATTTCTGACTTGTGCATATCTGTTGAAAGTACGTATACATATGATAAACTTACGGTGGAACGCAATGTTGGCTTGTCATGGCTTGTACATGCAACTTCTGGGCTCACTTGAGAAGCGATTAACGTTGTGTCTTGATACAGGTTTGCTGCAATAATTATAACAATACTCATATTAACAATCATAACAACAAGCCAGATAATATTGTACATATTCTATACGTATTACTATTATGAATAATAATCATATGTACTATCAGATCGCGTAAAAATCTAATTTATCTCTGTTTGTCCTATTTTCCCGTACACGTATTACGTCCCTTGGCAATGAAATGTCAACAAGTATCATTCTGCGTGCCATAGAGTGCCCGTTTCATTTCTGACTTGTGCATATCTGTTGAAAGTACGTATACATATGATAAACTTACGGTGGAACGTAATGTTGGCTTGTCATGGCTTGTACATGCAACTTCTGGGCTCACTTGAGAAGCGATTAACGTTGTGTCTTGATACAGGTTTGCTGCAATAATTATAACAATAGTCATATTAACAATCATAACAACAAGCCAGATAATATTGTACATATTATATACGTATTACTATTATGAATAATAATCATATGTACTATCAGATCGCGTAAAAATCTAAGTTATCTCTGTTTGTCCTATTTTCCCGTACACGTATTACGTCCTTTGGCAATGAAATGTCAACAAGTATCATTCTGCGTGCCATAGAGTGCCCGTTTCATTTCTGACTTGTGCATATCTGTTGAAAGTACGTATACATATGAAAAACTTACGGTGGAACGCATTGTTGGCTTGTCATGGCTTGTACATGCAACTTCTGGGCTCACTTGAGAAGCGATTAACGTTGTGTCTTGATACAGGTTTGCTGCAATAATTATAACAATACTCATATTAACAATCATAACAACAAGCCAGATAATATTGTACATATTCTATACGTATTACTATTATGAATAATAATCATATGTACTATCAGATCGCGTAAAAATCTAAGTTATCTCTGTTTGTCCTATTTTCCCGTACACGTATTACGTCCCTTGGCAATGAAATGTCAACAAGTATCATTCTGCGTGCCATAGAGTGCCCGTTTCATTTCTGACTTGTGCATATCTGTTGAAAGTACGTATACATATGATAAACTTACGGTGGAACGTAATGTTGGCTTGTCATGGCTTGTACATGCAACTTCTGGGCTCACTTGAGAAGCGATTAACGTTGTGTCTTGATACAGGTTTGCTGCAATAATTATAACAATAGTCATATTAACAATCATAACAACAAGCCAGATAATATTGTACATATTATATACGTATTACTATTATGAATAATAATCATATGTACTATCAGATCGCGTAAAAATCTAAGTTATCTCTGTTTGTCCTATTTTCCCGTACACGTATTACGTCCCTTGGCAATGAAATGTCAACAAGTATCATTCTGCGTGCCATAGAGTGCCCGTTTCATTTCTGACTTGTGCATATCTGTTGAAAGTACGTATACATATGAAAAACTTACGGTGGAACGCATTGTTGGCTTGTCATGGCTTGTACATGCAACTTCTGGGCTCACTTGAGAAGCGATTAACGTTGTGTCTTGATACAGGTTTGCTGCAATAATTATAACAATAGTCATATTAACAATCATAACAACAAGCCAGATAATATTGTACATATTCTATACGTATTACTATTATGAATAATAATCATATGTACTATCAGATCGCGTAAAAATCTAAGTTATCTCTGTTTGTCCTATTTTCCCGTACACGTATTACGTCCCTTGGCAATGAAATGTCAACAAGTATCATTCTGCGTGCCATAGAGTGCCCGTTTCATTTCTGACTTGTGCATATCTGTTGAAAGTACGTATACATATGAAAAACTTACGGTGGAACGCATTGTTGGCTTGTCATGGCTTGTACATGCAACTTCTGGGCTCACTTGAGAAGCGATTAACGTTGTGTCTTGATACAGGTTTGCTGCAATAATTATAACAATATTCATATTAACAATCATAACAACAAGCCAGATAATATTGTACATATTCTTTACGTATTACTATTATGAATAATAATCATATGTACATCAGATCGCGTAAAAATCTAAGTTATCTCTGTTTGTCCTATTTTCCCGTACACGTATTACGTCCCTTGGCAATGAAATGTCAACAAGTATCATTCTGCGTGCCATAGAATGCCCGTTTCATTTCTGACTTGTGCATATCTGTTGAAAGTACGTATACATATGATAAACTTACGGTGGAACGCAATGTTGGCTTGTCATGGCTTGTACATGCAACTTCTGGGCTCACTTGAGAAGCGATTAACGTTGTGTCTTGATACAGGTTTGCTGCAATAATTATAACAATACTCATATTAACAATCATAACAACAAGCCAGATAATATTGTACATATTCTATACGTATTACTATTATGAATAATAATCATATGTACTATCAGATCGCGTAAAAATCTAATTTATCTCTGTTTGTCCTATTTTCCCGTACACGTATTACGTCCCTTGGCAATGAAATGTCAACAAGTATCATTCTGCGTGCCATAGAGTGCCCGTTTCATTTCTGACTTGTGCATATCTGTTGAAAGTACGTATACATATGATAAACTTACGGTGGAACGTAATGTTGGCTTGTCATGGCTTGTACATGCAACTTCTGGGCTCACTTGAGAAGCGATTAACGTTGTGTCTTGATACAGGTTTGCTGCAATAATTATAACAATAGTCATATTAACAATCATAACAACAAGCCAGATAATATTGTACATATTATATACGTATTACTATTATGAATAATAATCATATGTACTATCAGATCGCGTAAAAATCTAAGTTATCTCTGTTTGTCCTATTTTCCCGTACACGTATTACGTCCTTTGGCAATGAAATGTCAACAAGTATCATTCTGCGTGCCATAGAGTGCCCGTTTCATTTCTGACTTGTGCATATCTGTTGAAAGTACGTATACATATGAAAAACTTACGGTGGAACGCATTGTTGGCTTGTCATGGCTTGTACATGCAACTTCTGGGCTCACTTGAGAAGCGATTAACGTTGTGTCTTGATACAGGTTTGCTGCAATAATTATAACAATAGTCATATTAACAATCATAACAACAAGCCAGATAATATTGTACATATTCTTTACGTATTACTATTATGAATAATAATCATATGTACATCAGATCGCGTAAAAATCTAAGTTATCTCTGTTTGTCCTATTTTCCCGTACACGTATTACGTCCCTTGGCAATGAAATGTCAACAAGTATCATTCTGCGTGCCATAGAATGCCCGTTTCATTTCTGACTTGTGCATATCTGTTGAAAGTACGTATACATATGATAAACTTACGGTGGAACGCAATGTTGGCTTGTCATGGCTTGTACATGCAACTTCTGGGCTCACTTGAGAAGCGATTAACGTTGTGTCTTGATACAGGTTTGCTGCAATAATTATAACAATACTCATATTAACAATCATAACAACAAGCCAGATAATATTGTACATATTCTATACGTATTACTATTATGAATAATAATCATATGTACTATCAGATCGCGTAAAAATCTAATTTATCTCTGTTTGTCCTATTTTCCCGTACACGTATTACGTCCCTTGGCAATGAAATGTCAACAAGTATCATTCTGCGTGCCATAGAGTGCCCGTTTCATTTCTGACTTGTGCATATCTGTTGAAAGTACGTATACATATGATAAACTTACGGTGGAACGTAATGTTGGCTTGTCATGGCTTGTACATGCAACTTCTGGGCTCACTTGAGAAGCGATTAACGTTGTGTCTTGATACAGGTTTGCTGCAATAATTATAACAATAGTCATATTAACAATCATAACAACAAGCCAGATAATATTGTACATATTATATACGTATTACTATTATGAATAATAATCATATGTACTATCAGATCGCGTAAAAATCTAAGTTATCTCTGTTTGTCCTATTTTCCCGTACACGTATTACGTCCTTTGGCAATGAAATGTCAACAAGTATCATTCTGCGTGCCATAGAGTGCCCGTTTCATTTCTGACTTGTGCATATCTGTTGAAAGTACGTATACATATGAAAAACTTACGGTGGAACGCATTGTTGGCTTGTCATGGCTTGTACATGCAACTTCTGGGCTCACTTGAGAAGCGATTAACGTTGTGTCTTGATACAGGTTTGCTGCAATAATTATAACAATACTCATATTAACAATCATAACAACAAGCCAGATAATATTGTACATATTCTATACGTATTACTATTATGAATAATAATCATATGTACTATCAGATCGCGTAAAAATCTAAGTTATCTCTGTTTGTCCTATTTTCCCGTACACGTATTACGTCCCTTGGCAATGAAATGTCAACAAGTATCATTCTGCGTGCCATAGAGTGCCCGTTTCATTTCTGACTTGTGCATATCTGTTGAAAGTACGTATACATATGATAAACTTACGGTGGAACGTAATGTTGGCTTGTCATGGCTTGTACATGCAACTTCTGGGCTCACTTGAGAAGCGATTAACGTTGTGTCTTGATACAGGTTTGCTGCAATAATTATAACAATAGTCATATTAACAATCATAACAACAAGCCAGATAATATTGTACATATTATATACGTATTACTATTATGAATAATAATCATATGTACTATCAGATCGCGTAAAAATCTAAGTTATCTCTGTTTGTCCTATTTTCCCGTACACGTATTACGTCCCTTGGCAATGAAATGTCAACAAGTATCATTCTGCGTGCCATAGAGTGCCCGTTTCATTTCTGACTTGTGCATATCTGTTGAAAGTACGTATACATATGAAAAACTTACGGTGGAACGCATTGTTGGCTTGTCATGGCTTGTACATGCAACTTCTGGGCTCACTTGAGAAGCGATTAACGTTGTGTCTTGATACAGGTTTGCTGCAATAATTATAACAATAGTCATATTAACAATCATAACAACAAGCCAGATAATATTGTACATATTCTATACGTATTACTATTATGAATAATAATCATATGTACTATCAGATCGCGTAAAAATCTAAGTTATCTCTGTTTGTCCTATTTTCCCGTACACGTATTACGTCCCTTGGCAATGAAATGTCAACAAGTATCATTCTGCGTGCCATAGAGTGCCCGTTTCATTTCTGACTTGTGCATATCTGTTGAAAGTACGTATACATATGAAAAACTTACGGTGGAACGCATTGTTGGCTTGTCATGGCTTGTACATGCAACTTCTGGGCTCACTTGAGAAGCGATTAACGTTGTGTCTTGATACAGGTTTGCTGCAATAATTATAACAATATTCATATTAACAATCATAACAACAAGCCAGATAATATTGTACATATTCTTTACGTATTACTATTATGAATAATAATCATATGTACATCAGATCGCGTAAAAATCTAAGTTATCTCTGTTTGTCCTATTTTCCCGTACACGTATTACGTCCCTTGGCAATGAAATGTCAACAAGTATCATTCTGCGTGCCATAGAATGCCCGTTTCATTTCTGACTTGTGCATATCTGTTGAAAGTACGTATACATATGATAAACTTACGGTGGAACGCAATGTTGGCTTGTCATGGCTTGTACATGCAACTTCTGGGCTCACTTGAGAAGCGATTAACGTTGTGTCTTGATACAGGTTTGCTGCAATAATTATAACAATACTCATATTAACAATCATAACAACAAGCCAGATAATATTGTACATATTCTATACGTATTACTATTATGAATAATAATCATATGTACTATCAGATCGCGTAAAAATCTAATTTATCTCTGTTTGTCCTATTTTCCCGTACACGTATTACGTCCCTTGGCAATGAAATGTCAACAAGTATCATTCTGCGTGCCATAGAGTGCCCGTTTCATTTCTGACTTGTGCATATCTGTTGAAAGTACGTATACATATGATAAACTTACGGTGGAACGTAATGTTGGCTTGTCATGGCTTGTACATGCAACTTCTGGGCTCACTTGAGAAGCGATTAACGTTGTGTCTTGATACAGGTTTGCTGCAATAATTATAACAATAGTCATATTAACAATCATAACAACAAGCCAGATAATATTGTACATATTATATACGTATTACTATTATGAATAATAATCATATGTACTATCAGATCGCGTAAAAATCTAAGTTATCTCTGTTTGTCCTATTTTCCCGTACACGTATTACGTCCTTTGGCAATGAAATGTCAACAAGTATCATTCTGCGTGCCATAGAGTGCCCGTTTCATTTCTGACTTGTGCATATCTGTTGAAAGTACGTATACATATGAAAAACTTACGGTGGAACGCATTGTTGGCTTGTCATGGCTTGTACATGCAGCAACTTCTGGGCTCACTTGAGAAGCGATTAACGTTGTGTCTTGATACAGGTTTGCTGCAATAATTATAACAATAGTCATATTAACAATCATAACAACAAGCCAGATAATATTGTACATATTCTATACGTATTACTATTATGAATAATAATCATATGTACTATCAGATCGCGTAAAAATCTAAGTTATCTCTGTTTGTCCTATTTTCCCGTACACGTATTACGTCCCTTGGCAATGAAATGTCAACAAGTATCATTCTGCGTGCCATAGAGTGCCCGTTTCATTTCTGACTTGTGCATATCTGTTGAAAGTACGTATACATATGAAAAACTTACGGTGGAACGCATTGTTGGCTTGTCTTGGCTTGTACATGCAACTTCTGGGCTCACTTGAGAAGCGATTAACGTTGTGTCTTGATACAGGTTTGCTGCAATAATTATAACAATAGTCATATTAACAATCATAACAACAAGCCAGATAATATTGTACATATTCTTTACGTATTACTATTATGAATAATAATCATATGTACATCAGATCGCGTAAAAATCTAAGTTATCTCTGTTTGTCCTATTTTCCCGTACACGTATTACGTCCCTTGGCAATGAAATGTCAACAAGTATCATTCTGCGTGCCATAGAATGCCCGTTTCATTTCTGACTTGTGCATATCTGTTGAAAGTACGTATACATATGATAAACTTACGGTGGAACGCAATGTTGGCTTGTCATGGCTTGTACATGCAACTTCTGGGCTCACTTGAGAAGCGATTAACGTTGTGTCTTGATACAGGTTTGCTGCAATAATTATAACAATAGTCATATTAACAATCATAACAACAAGCCAGATAATATTGTACATATTCTATACGTATTACTATTATGAATAATAATCATATGTAATATCAGATCGCGTAAAAATCTAAGTTATCTCTGTTTGTCCTATTTTCCCGTACACGTATTACGTCCCTTGGCAATAAAATGTCAACAAGTATCATTCTGCGTGCCATAGAGTGCCCGTTTCATTTCTGACTTGTGCATATCTGTTGAAAGTACGTATACATATGAAAAACTTACGGTGGAACGCATTGTTGGCTTGTCATGGCTTGTACATGCAACTTCTGGGCTCACTTGAGAAGCGATTAACGTTGTGTCTTGATACAGGTTTGCTGCAATAATTATAACAATAGTCATATTAACAATCATAACAACAAGCCAGATAATATTGTACATATTCTATACGTATTATTATTATGAATAATAATCATATGTACTATCAGATCGCGTAAAAATCTAAGTTATCTCTGTTTGTCCTATTTTCCCGTACACGTATTACGTCCCTTATCAATGAAATGTCAACAAGTATCATTCTGCGTGCCATAGAGTGCCCGTTTCATTTCTGACTTGTGCATATCTGTTGAAAGTACGTATACATATGAAAAACTTACGGTGGAACGCATTGTTGGCTTGTCAGGGCTTGTACATGCAACTTCTGGGCTCACTTGAGAAGCGATTAACGTTGTGTCTTGATACAGGTTTGCTGCAATAATTATAACAATAGTCATATTAACAATCATAACAACAAGCCAGATAATATTGTATATATTCTTTACGTATTACTATTATGAATAATAATCATATGTACTATCAGATGTGCGTAAAAATCTAAGTTATCTCTGTTTGTCCTATTTTCCCGTACACGTATTACGTCCCTTGGCAATGAAATGTCAACAAGTATCATTCTGCGTGCCATAGAGTGCCCGTTTCATTTCTGACTTGTGCATATCTGTTGAAAGTACGTATACATATGAAAAACTTACGGTGGAACGCATTGTTGGCTTGTCATGGCTTGTACATGCAACTTCTGGGCTCACTTGAGAAGCGATTAACGTTGTGTCTTGATACAGGTTTGCTGCAATAATTATAACAATACTCATATTAACAATCATAACAACAAGCCAGATAATATTGTACATATTCTATACGTATTACTATTATGAATAATAATCATATGTACTATCAGATCGCGTAAAAATCTAATTTATCTCTGTTTGTCCTATTTTCCCGTACACGTATTACGTCCCTTGGCAATGAAATGTCAACAAGTATCATTCTGCGTGCCATAGAGTGCCCGTTTCATTTCTGACTTGTGCATATCTGTTGAAAGTACGTATACATATGATAAACTTACGGTGGAACGTAATGTTGGCTTGTCATGGCTTGTACATGCAACTTCTGGGCTCACTTGAGAAGCGATTAACGTTGTGTCTTGATACAGGTTTGCTGCAATAATTATAACAATAGTCATATTAACAATCATAACAACAAGCCAGATAATATTGTACATATTATATACGTATTACTATTATGAATAATAATCATATGTACTATCAGATCGCGTAAAAATCTAAGTTATCTCTGTTTGTCCTATTTTCCCGTACACGTATTACGTCCTTTGGCAATGAAATGTCAACAAGTATCATTCTGCGTGCCATAGAGTGCCCGTTTCATTTCTGACTTGTGCATATCTGTTGAAAGTACGTATACATATGAAAAACTTACGGTGGAACGCATTGTTGGCTTGTCATGGCTTGTACATGCAACTTCTGGGCTCACTTGAGAAGCGATTAACGTTGTGTCTTGATACAGGTTTGCTGCAATAATTATAACAATACTCATATTAACAATCATAACAACAAGCCAGATAATATTGTACATATTCTATACGTATTACTATTATGAATAATAATCATATGTACTATCAGATCGCGTAAAAATCTAAGTTATCTCTGTTTGTCCTATTTTCCCGTACACGTATTACGTCCCTTGGCAATGAAATGTCAACAAGTATCATTCTGCGTGCCATAGAGTGCCCGTTTCATTTCTGACTTGTGCATATCTGTTGAAAGTACGTATACATATGATAAACTTACGGTGGAACGTAATGTTGGCTTGTCATGGCTTGTACATGCAACTTCTGGGCTCACTTGAGAAGCGATTAACGTTGTGTCTTGATACAGGTTTGCTGCAATAATTATAACAATAGTCATATTAACAATCATAACAACAAGCCAGATAATATTGTACATATTATATACGTATTACTATTATGAATAATAATCATATGTACTATCAGATCGCGTAAAAATCTAAGTTATCTCTGTTTGTCCTATTTTCCCGTACACGTATTACGTCCCTTGGCAATGAAATGTCAACAAGTATCATTCTGCGTGCCATAGAGTGCCCGTTTCATTTCTGACTTGTGCATATCTGTTGAAAGTACGTATACATATGAAAAACTTACGGTGGAACGCATTGTTGGCTTGTCATGGCTTGTACATGCAACTTCTGGGCTCACTTGAGAAGCGATTAACGTTGTGTCTTGATACAGGTTTGCTGCAATAATTATAACAATAGTCATATTAACAATCATAACAACAAGCCAGATAATATTGTACATATTCTATACGTATTACTATTATGAATAATAATCATATGTACTATCAGATCGCGTAAAAATCTAAGTTATCTCTGTTTGTCCTATTTTCCCGTACACGTATTACGTCCCTTGGCAATGAAATGTCAACAAGTATCATTCTGCGTGCCATAGAGTGCCCGTTTCATTTCTGACTTGTGCATATCTGTTGAAAGTACGTATACATATGAAAAACTTACGGTGGAACGCATTGTTGGCTTGTCATGGCTTGTACATGCAACTTCTGGGCTCACTTGAGAAGCGATTAACGTTGTGTCTTGATACAGGTTTGCTGCAATAATTATAACAATATTCATATTAACAATCATAACAACAAGCCAGATAATATTGTACATATTCTTTACGTATTACTATTATGAATAATAATCATATGTACATCAGATCGCGTAAAAATCTAAGTTATCTCTGTTTGTCCTATTTTCCCGTACACGTATTACGTCCCTTGGCAATGAAATGTCAACAAGTATCATTCTGCGTGCCATAGAATGCCCGTTTCATTTCTGACTTGTGCATATCTGTTGAAAGTACGTATACATATGATAAACTTACGGTGGAACGCAATGTTGGCTTGTCATGGCTTGTACATGCAACTTCTGGGCTCACTTGAGAAGCGATTAACGTTGTGTCTTGATACAGGTTTGCTGCAATAATTATAACAATACTCATATTAACAATCATAACAACAAGCCAGATAATATTGTACATATTCTATACGTATTACTATTATGAATAATAATCATATGTACTATCAGATCGCGTAAAAATCTAATTTATCTCTGTTTGTCCTATTTTCCCGTACACGTATTACGTCCCTTGGCAATGAAATGTCAACAAGTATCATTCTGCGTGCCATAGAGTGCCCGTTTCATTTCTGACTTGTGCATATCTGTTGAAAGTACGTATACATATGATAAACTTACGGTGGAACGTAATGTTGGCTTGTCATGGCTTGTACATGCAACTTCTGGGCTCACTTGAGAAGCGATTAACGTTGTGTCTTGATACAGGTTTGCTGCAATAATTATAACAATAGTCATATTAACAATCATAACAACAAGCCAGATAATATTGTACATATTATATACGTATTACTATTATGAATAATAATCATATGTACTATCAGATCGCGTAAAAATCTAAGTTATCTCTGTTTGTCCTATTTTCCCGTACACGTATTACGTCCTTTGGCAATGAAATGTCAACAAGTATCATTCTGCGTGCCATAGAGTGCCCGTTTCATTTCTGACTTGTGCATATCTGTTGAAAGTACGTATACATATGAAAAACTTACGGTGGAACGCATTGTTGGCTTGTCATGGCTTGTACATGCAACTTCTGGGCTCACTTGAGAAGCGATTAACGTTGTGTCTTGATACAGGTTTGCTGCAATAATTATAACAATAGTCATATTAACAATCATAACAACAAGCCAGATAATATTGTACATATTCTATACGTATTACTATTATGAATAATAATCATATGTACTATCAGATCGCGTAAAAATCTAAGTTATCTCTGTTTGTCCTATTTTCCCGTACACGTATTACGTCCCTTGGCAATGAAATGTCAACAAGTATCATTCTGCGTGCCATAGAGTGCCCGTTTCATTTCTGACTTGTGCATATCTGTTGAAAGTACGTATACATATGAAAAACTTACGGTGGAACGCATTGTTGGCTTGTCTTGGCTTGTACATGCAACTTCTGGGCTCACTTGAGAAGCGATTAACGTTGTGTCTTGATACAGGTTTGCTGCAATAATTATAACAATAGTCATATTAACAATCATAACAACAAGCCAGATAATATTGTACATATTCTTTACGTATTACTATTATGAATAATAATCATATGTACATCAGATCGCGTAAAAATCTAAGTTATCTCTGTTTGTCCTATTTTCCCGTACACGTATTACGTCCCTTGGCAATGAAATGTCAACAAGTATCATTCTGCGTGCCATAGAATGCCCGTTTCATTTCTGACTTGTGCATATCTGTTGAAAGTACGTATACATATGATAAACTTACGGTGGAACGCAATGTTGGCTTGTCATGGCTTGTACATGCAACTTCTGGGCTCACTTGAGAAGCGATTAACGTTGTGTCTTGATACAGGTTTGCTGCAATAATTATAACAATAGTCATATTAACAATCATAACAACAAGCCAGATAATATTGTACATATTCTATACGTATTACTATTATGAATAATAATCATATGTAATATCAGATCGCGTAAAAATCTAAGTTATCTCTGTTTGTCCTATTTTCCCGTACACGTATTACGTCCCTTGGCAATAAAATGTCAACAAGTATCATTCTGCGTGCCATAGAGTGCCCGTTTCATTTCTGACTTGTGCATATCTGTTGAAAGTACGTATACATATGAAAAACTTACGGTGGAACGCATTGTTGGCTTGTCATGGCTTGTACATGCAACTTCTGGGCTCACTTGAGAAGCGATTAACGTTGTGTCTTGATACAGGTTTGCTGCAATAATTATAACAATAGTCATATTAACAATCATAACAACAAGCCAGATAATATTGTACATATTCTATACGTATTACTATTATGAATAATAATCATATGTACTATCAGATCGCGTAAAAATCTAAGTTATCTCTGTTTGTCCTATTTTCCCGTACACGTATTACGTCCCTTATCAATGAAATGTCAACAAGTATCATTCTGCGTGCCATAGAGTGCCCGTTTCATTTCTGACTTGTGCATATCTGTTGAAAGTACGTATACATATGAAAAACTTACGGTGGAACGCATTGTTGGCTTGTCA
>JAWPHD010019325.1:0-36190 GCA_037043455.1 Cyrtodaria siliqua
TATTTTGGCATTTATCAATATACTCGTTCATTAACACTATAAATGCACATATGTTTCCCATCAAAGACAGTAGCCATTGTTCTTGTCTATAATCCATCATGAGCAAAATTGGCACATATTTTTCTGAGGGTAATTGTTGCTTAGAGGAGCTGACAAAGAGAGATGTTGATCACTAGTACTTTGTCTCAAGCTGCTTCCAACAATTAATGTCTTTTTAGGTTACAAAACATTCACCATAAATGTATTCATCTATATTCCCTAAAGCAGTATACGTGCTGCGACTATGACTAGTACACAGAGCAGGACCATTCAGAGTATTCTCAACTTTACTTGTGAGAAAGTGTCAATTCTTATGGATGGCGGGAGGTATACAGTACTAGTTCTACCGAGGAATAAGTGTGTGGTCTGCTTCCACCACAAAATATTGACCATCATATATGGCCTAACATGTGTTAAAAATTACATAAAACACCATTCAAACACCATTTAAACAAACAAAGAGTATTCTCAGTCATTTCAGCCTCAGAGACTCAAGTGGCTTAAGTACCGTATTTCCCATAATAACTCCACTACCCCACCCGCTCTTTTCAACAACAACGAGAAAAAACTACATTTTCAGTCTCTTGTGTCCAGAAATCTCCCCCAAAAAACAAAATTTAATAGAAAAACAACAACAACATTTTATAAGCGCATTCCCTTGGCATGTACTTCTGCTATTAAAGAAACTAATCCGCCAAATAGTGACAAAGTTGTACTTAAAAAAAACGTTTATCAAAACTTTTTCCAGGTGTTCAGGTCATATAATAACGTTTATGGGCCGATTAAAAGTGTACTTCTTTCACCGGTTCTTCAACTACCCATGATTGAATATGCTCAAATATGACTTGGTAAATTTTAATTCGACACATCAGTTTTGGGGTTTAGCTTGGCTGGTTAAAGCCGTTTATATTGTGTCTGTAGAGTTTGGATTCTCAAAATATTGAAGTTATATATATATATACCTTGTCATCAGTACGTTTAGAAACAGTGTACAGTTATGTTGTAAAATTGCTTGTTGATGGCGGGATAGGGACTTTCAGGAAATACGGTATAAGCTTGGCATCTACAAGGTAGCTCAAAAGCAGGTACTCACCGCTTAATGGATCAGGTGACTGGTATAATTGTGTTCGTAGAGGGGTTCAGTTCAAAATGGCTGCTAATATCATTCTTTTGATATTATTTAGCCTCGATCACCCGGCCCGCTTCTGATTTCTTTGTTACGCTATGCTACACGGTTCCAGAACCAGGGCCTGGGGAAAATAGGATGTTTGGAATCACCCTAACATTTTTGGAGATTTTGGCGAGATTTTGAGAGATTCAACAAGACTTTCAAAAAACATATTTTTAAGTTAATTTAATAATAATTTCTTATTTTTAACTTATGTGAAGCAGAAGTGATGTTTTTAGGTTTAACCGATGCATCAACAATTGACGTTGTACATTTATAACATGATGTCACGCTAGAGGGCACTTTAATTGGCCTAATCGGCCCAGACCGATATCTGCAAGTAAGACATATGCATGATACGGTCTGGCTGGCCGAGACTAGATATTATTGATATGGGACCTGCACTAAAGTGATTTTATGGTTTATGACATTAATTGGTCCTGAATGCATTGATAATATCTTGCCTCCTACTCATTTCTAGTTTTTCATTGAAATAAAGGTACCATGTGAAGACCGTGTACACGGCAAGTTTTCTATACACATCAAACCGGATGTTGATGTGAAGTCATTTCCTTCATGACTTCATGTTGTTCCCCTACAAGCCTCTTGTTTTAAAATGCCAAACATTACTTTAATGTATATTCCTTTGACTTGAAAATGTGGTTGGTAAGATACTATCGTTACACATTGTGTTAGTGACCTATTATTGGATATGAGGTTTCAGTCTCCATGGTCGAAGGGTTAACGCCCTTTCGTTGTAAGCCTTCTCGCCTTTCACCACATGACTTCTAAGTGAGGAAGTGTTGATTCTTAAGGATGGCGGGAGGTGTACAGTACTGGTTCTACCCAGGAAAAGTGGGTGGTCTGCCTCCACCACAAATAAATCGACAGTCATATATAACCTCACTTGTTGAAAATGATGTCAAACACCATACAAACAAAAGTAAATACCATATGGGGCTCGATATTCGCTCTCGGCCAATATGGAATTTACTGACAGAATATGTCCCATATTAGGTAACCAAATTACTGTGTAAATTGTAATGTTAATCTGGCGTGCCAGCGGTCATCTCTTAAAGCTTTTGTTTACCGTGGCCAGGATAGTTAAGACACTGCGTCTAAAACTTTCTGGCCTCTCACTGCTACGAGTTTAAATCCCACTGAGAGCTTGAAGTGAAAAAGTGTTGATTCTTACAGATAGCTTGAGGTATACAGTACTGGAAAAATGGGATGGTTTGCCTCTACCACAATTTTTTTTTACCATAATGTGTGTACGTAAAACACCATTCAAACGAAATCTTTGTTTACATAAGACTTACCTTTCAGATCCTCACAACCCTTCCCAGGAACATTAAAGGGACACCTACCTTATTTTACCGTGTATAATGTGCACCCATGTATAGTGCTCACCCCATTATCAGAGGTCAAACTTGGGTAAAAAAAGTTGTTTCCGTGTATAATGCGCATCAAAATATTATATTTCCTAGATGAACCATTTGCCGAAAATAAAAGGTTAAAAAATAACTTTCTAAATGCATCACAATAATAAAAAACACAGCCAGCAGAATAATTGTGGCAAAAAGTTTGTTTGTCGCATGCAATGAGACATTAAATAAAGTTTATGATCGTGACTTGTTACTGTTATTATCATCGACCAACGTTGAAAACAATTATCTATCAATCTCCCGTTAATTCCAAACCCCTGCTAAAAACCTAGAATTACATAATTACATGCCATATAAATACCCATCCATAAAATGTGTGTAATCAGTCATGGATACACAACAGTTGAAACAATGTCTTAACTGAGCGAAACCATTTTTAGCTCTACTGGCCAAAGGCTTATGCCATGGTCTTTTGTCAGTCGTCCGTTCGCCGGGATCTACTTTTTGATGTCAACACTCTAGCAACTTCGTTTTTTGTCCGATCTTTCCCAAACTTTACCAGATTATTAATATCAATGAAAGCTCCGACGAGTTCGAAAAAAACAGCCAGATTGGACCAGTAACACCGGAATTAATGCCCTTGAATTAACAAAATTGCTATATTTTGTCTTGTCAACACTCTAGCACCTTTATTTTACATTTGATATTTACCAAACTTTACCAGATTATTAATGTCAATGCAAGCTTGGACGAGTTCAAAACCCAGCCAGATTGGATGAGTAACACTGGAGTTATTGCCCTTGAATTAACGAAAATTGCTATATTTTGTCTTGTCAACACTCTAGCGACTCCATTTTAAAGGCCAGTAGGGCTTATGTCATGATCTTTCGTCCGTCCGTTAACTTTTTGATGTCAACACTCTAGCACCTTAATTTTCCATCCGATCTTTACCAAACTTTATCAGATTATATATTAATATCAATGAAAGCTTGGGCGAGTTCGAAAACCAGCCAGATTGGACCTGTAACACCGGAGGAGTTAGTGCCCCCGAATTAACGAAAATTGCTATATTTTGTCTTGTCAACACTCTAGCACCTTCATTTTACATTCAATCTTTATCAAATGTTGCCAGTTATTAATATCAATGAAAGCTTGGATGTGGTCGAAAACCAGCCAAATCGGACCAGTAACACCAGAGTTATTGCCCTTGAATTATTAAAAAATGTGTTAACTTTATGATGTCAACACTCTAGCACGTTCATTTTTCATTTGATCTTTACCAAGCTTTACCAGATTATTAATATCAATGAATGCTCGGACGAGTTAAAAAAACAGCCAGATCGGACCAGTAAAACCAGAGTTATTGCCCTTGAATTATTGAAAAATGTGTTAACTTTTTTATGTCAACACTCTAGCACCTTCATTTTTCTGCAATCTTTACCAAACTTTACCAGATTATAAATATTGATGATAGCTCGAACAAATTTGAAAATCAACCAAATCGGACCAGTGTCACCGGGAGTTATTGCCCTGGAATTAACGAAATTGCTATATTTTGTCTTGTCAACACTCTAGCACCTCCATTTTGCATCCTACCTTGATTAAACTTTGCCAGATTGTTGATATTGATGAAAGCTTGGTCAATTCTAAAACCAGTCAGATTGGACCAGTTATGGCCCTTGAATTATTGAAAAATGTGTTAAATATATGTCAACATTCTAGCACTTTCATTTTTCATCCGATCTTTACCAAACTTTACCAGTCCGTTTCGTTTTCGGGTCCGTTTCTAGCCTCATAAAACGGTTGCGGTAGTGCATTGATAGGCTAAAAAAGTCCGTTTTCAAATAAAAGGATTTAACAATGTGTTAATTAAACCACTCATTAGCCATTATGTGCCGAGCGAGCGAAAATTGTTTTTATACTGAGGGCGTGCATTGAAATTGTTTGATATTTATCTACAGTAACATGGACATACATTTATGATCCGGAATTTTTAGGGCATTATGATATAAGGCCTTCATTTTGCCATATTTCAACAAAATTTTGCAGGGATGATCAGTACCAAGCCTAGTTGTGCATGTTATCACCTTGTTCCGGTTGAATGATTTTTGTTGGAGTTATGGCCCTTTAAAGGTTTTAATACACATAATTTGTATGGACTAGTTCTGCTGAACCCCTGGTGAATTTCAGCAAAACTTGGCAAGGATGATCAGTATCAAGCCTAGTTGTGCATACTTTCACCATGTTCCGATTGAATGATTTTTGGCAGAGTTATTGCCCTTTAAAGGTTTTACTACACAAACTTTGGCCGGACTAGTTCTCCTGAACCCCAAGCCGGATTTTAGACAAACATTGCAGGGATGATCAGTACCAAGCCTTGTTGTGCATATCCGCACTGCGTTCTGGTTGAAATATTATTGGCGGAGTTATGGCCCTTTACAGGTTTTAATACGCAAACTTTGTCCGGACTAGTGCTGCTGAACCCCTGGCCGAATTTTAATGAAACTTGGCAAGGGTGATCAGTATCAAGCCTGAGTTGTGCATATCATTGCTGTCTTCCGGTTGATTGATTTTTGGTGGAGTTATGGCCCTTTAAAGGTTTTAATACACAAACTGTACAAACTAGTTCTCCAGAACGCCTGGTAGATTTCAACAAAACTTGGCGGGAATGATCAGTACCAAGCCTAGTTGCGCAAGTCATTGCCGTGTTCCGGTTTAATGATTTTTGACAGAGTTATGGCCCCTTATACACAAACTTGATTCGGACTAGTTTTCCCAAACCTCTTGTTGGATTTCAATGAAACTTGGCAGGAATGATCAGTACCAAGCCTAGTTGCGCATATCGGTGTAGTGTTCCGGTTGAATGATATTTGGTGGAGTTGTGGCTTTTTAAAACCCTTTAAAGACACATTTCCCAAAGCTTGGTCATTGAAAAAGCATGGGAAGCTTGAATATTTACAGCCAGCACGCTTCATGGCTGATCAACTCAGGTATATAAATTGAGGCCCGCTCTTAGTTTTTTATTTGTATAGCATTGCTATATTGAGGGTAATAATAGTTTAACAACACTTTGTAATTTACTTTAAGGAAGAAATATATGTTCATAAGTTTGCTTTTGAATACAAAACTTACCTGGTATTTCTTAATTGTTTTTAGACCAAAAATCAGAGCACAACACAATACATGTATAACATTCTTTAATGTGTTATTATGTGTACTGGTCACAAATGCTTTATTGGGTGGGCCTCATAACCTGAAGAAAAATTGAATATCACACTTTGCTCATGAAATTGTATGGCTAACGGTGATTTACAGTTACCTATAGAAATTCTCTTCCCCCTATAATACAATAGTCTCGAAATAAGTCTTGAAAGGTTTTAATTCATAAGCTTTGTCCCGATTACTTTTCCTAATCCGCTGCCTGGATTTCCATGAAACTTGGTAGGGATGACCATTACCGAGCCTAGTTGTGCATGTCTTCGCCGAGTTCCAGTTTAATAATTTTGTTGGATTTATGGCGCTTGCTCCTGTAGGGGAGACATTTGTTTTTACTAAAAACAACCTCTAGTTCAAAGGACAAGGTATGATAAGGAACAAAATTGGCCCCCAATATTGAAAGTTTTAATGCACAAGTTTTGAATATCTAGTTGAGCTACAAATGAACTGAATCAATATTAAAACTCATTACAAGTATGTTTGAACTCCTCTAAATGAGTTTAAGAGCCTCACAAAAAAGGCCTTTTCTTTCAAAGAATGAAATTTTTGTTCATTTTCAGCAGTTTTCGATCAGTTTTTGGTATTGGAAATATAGAGCGCACTCTCGAGCACAGCTGATTTTTTGTTGAAACAGGTATGCATCATCAGCCAAAAAACTGTGTGTGCTCTATATTTTTAGGATAAAAATCTTGTCCAGAAAGGTCCAAAATCTACAAAATATAACAAAATTACCAAAAATGCCATTTTTTGAGACCCTATTAATTCTTCTAGATAAATAAAATAAATAAAAATATATTTTGAAGATAGAATATGATCAATTTACTTCAACATGCACAAAAGATTATTGTTTTGCATTTTGAATATATTGGGGGCCAAAATACCCCCTTATCATTACTTAAGCACAACAATTACATAAAATTGGTTTTGACTGCCTGCATAAAGGAGCCCCTATAAAGGCTGTACAAATCTATTTTATACAATTGTTGTGCCTCGAGTCCCTAAATAACCATACTAAATTAGAACTAGGGCCGCTTGTTTAAATTGGTAGCATGGGTCAAGGGTTTAAGTTTCTGTTGTGGGTGTTGTTGTGTGTGTTTTTCGCAATATTTCAGAAGAAGTACTGATGGAAGTTTTATGATGACAGCCCTTGATATAAGAGCAATTTTAGCCAGTAGAGCATCCATAGGCCCTCTTGGGCCTTTCGTTAATTTAGGTGTTACGGGTCATCGCTATTGATAGGAATTGTCCAATCCATTATCTGTCAGAGACGCACACATTTTTACTGCGTATCTGTCAGTTAAATCAAAAGACTAACCCACCCTCAAAAATATCAATAGAGGGTCTCGCTTACTTGTCGGTCAACTTCAAAGGATTATAGAAATAGAATAACCCACTCTACCTGCGTTTAAAGTTATCTGTACTGTAGCAGTTCGCAAAATGTGTCAAATTATAAACAATTTATAGAATAGCGGATAACATGATTTTTTTTTTGACCATTTGTTGAAATTATGCAACAAATAAGCAAATATTTCTTATATATAATACACTTTATTCATTTATAAGTCAAATTAAGTCATAAATTACTTGTATAAAGCAAGTAATTTCACGAAGAAGTAAGTATTATTTATCGGTCTACACAATTCTCTGTTTGACGTTGATGTTTTTCTCCCGTTCTGACATTGACTTTCTGCACTTGAACTGCAAGAAAAAAAGTTGTTTTTATTGTTTCCTTGTATAATATGAACCCCCACTTTTGGAAACCGTAAAACATGTAAAAAAGAACTGTGTACTATACAAGGTAAAATACGGTATAAAGCATATGCAAATTACTGTTCGATTTTTAGCTCTACTGGCCAAAGGCCAGGCGGGCTTATGCGATCACTTTTCGTCCGTCGTCCGTCTGTCTGTCCGTCCGTCTGTCTGTTAGCAATTTTATAAAATTGACATCTCCTCTGAAACCACTTGAAGGATTTTGATGAAACTTCATCACAATGTTACTTGGGAGGGCCCCTCGTAGATTTTTTTCATGGCCGCCAGTCATCCAAGATTGCCACCATGGCTAAAACTAGGTCGAATTTGAGGAAATTTCAAACGATATCTCCTCCAAAACCACTTATTCTATTATTGTGAAATACCATAAATATGTTGATGTGGGTTGGCCTCTATCAAGTTTGTGTTTTTTTCGTTTTCGTCGAATAATCAAAATGGCCGCCATGGCGATTCAAAGTTTACATGGAGTTATATAGGAAAAGGCTGAAAATGACATCTTTTTGAAACCGCTTGAAGGATTTTGATGAAACTTCATTACAATGATCTTTAGGATAGTCCCCTCAGATTTATGTTTATCGCGGCCGGCAGTCATCCAAGATGGCCACCATGGCTAAAATTAGGTCAAATTTAAGGAAATTTCGAACGACATCTCCTCGAAACCACTTATTCCATTCCAGTGTAATATCATGTACATGTTCTTTGTGTTGGCCTCTATGAAATTTGTGTTTTTTTTATCGTCGAATAATCAAAATGGCTGCCACGACGACCCAAAGTTTACATAGAGTTATATAGGAAAAGGCTAAAATTGACATCTTCTCTGAAACCTCTTGAAGGATTTTGTTGAAACTTTATCACAATGATCTTTGGGATAGTGCGCCTCAGATTGTGTTTTTCGCAGCTGCCAGTTGTCCAACATGGCCACCATGGCTAAAATTAAGTCAAATTTAAGGAAATTTCAAACGGCATCTCCTCCGAAACCACTTAATCCATTCCAGTGAAATATCATGTACATGTTCCTTGTGTTGGCCTCTATCAAGTTTGTGTTTTTCGTTATCATCGAATAATCAAAATGGTTGCCATGGTGACCCAAGGTTTACATAGAGGTATATAGGAAAAGGTTAAATATGAAAACTTCTCTGAAACCTTTTGAAGGATTTTGTTGAAACTTTATCACAATGGTTGGCGTCTATTAAGTTTGTGTTTTTTGTTTCCTTGCAATAATCAAAATGGTCGCCATGGCGACCCAAGGTTTATATAGGAAAAGGCTAAATATGATATGACATCTTTACACAGTAGAGCGTCTACAGGCTCTCTTGGGCCTTCTGTTATTCAGTGAAATGTATACGCGAAATCAGTGAAAGATATAGATGTCATGGAAACATGAGCATAGACCCATATAAGTATGTAATAATAAATATGTTGATTTGAAGAAAAAACCCATTTTATTTCTTATTTGTAAATATGGCTGGGACTGCAATATTTACATTTCTGTTGCTCATGTGATATCCATTAGTCACGTGACATCCATTAGTCACGTGATATCCATTAGTCACGTGACATCCATTAGTCACGTGATATCCATTAGCACATTAGGTTTTGATTACAGTATGTCTCCCATCACAAGTGTTATTTGAGTGTAGGCTTGGAGTTTAAACCCACAAATGGGAATTCCATCTAAGCTTCTCTATTTAGTAAATATTCAATAATGGTAGTTGTGTAATGTTTGCCAATGTAATTAGTTTGTGTTGTATAAGATAAAAGTTACGGCTAATGCAGCTTTAGGTAAGGCCATAATAAATTAATTGCTACTTTTTCATCCAAATTTAGTTCAAAATAGGGGCGGGGGTGAAATTTTATTTTTTATTTTATACGACAAATGGAAAATAGCCTCGGCACAAGGCAAAAATAGTAAAACATACTACTGAGTACTTCCAAGATTGAAAACACATTTTTAATAGTGTTTCATACTTTCAGCAATTTTTTTCATTATTTCTTCTTTTTTAATTTTTTAACAATTTTTTCTTCTTTTTTTGAAGAAATAAAAATTACCGGGGTGGCATAAAAAAACAGGGCAGGCGGGGATGAGAATCTATCAATTAATTTATTATGGCCTAATGTCTAGTTAGTCATTATTGAAATTCAGCTTACTGCGATATTAAAAATGACCACCATGGCAAAAACAATGTAACCTGAGCTAGCTAACCATGTGACTCGTAATGCCTGTCTTATTGAATTAGAGAATATTTAGACGGACCAGTCTACATCTTATTATCGGCATAAACCCATTGTAACACTCGTGTTCGGGAGGGAGGTTGGGGGAGGCAGGTTGCGGATGATGACCGGGGTCCCGGACCGATTAGCATTTTGAAATTCCCCTAGCCCTGATATAGAACCATAATAGTTACTGATATGGGAACTTAGTTAGAACGATCTACATGACTAAAATGATCTTCAAGAGTCAAAAACACATTTAATGTTGATGGGTGGGGTATGTGTGGCAGGGTTGCCAGGGAGTTGCTTCTCTGACAATCTGACAAGCTCTTTTGTGATTGTTAAAAAGGTTAAGTTTTTGCTGCACAAAATAAGTTTTTGCTGAATAAAATAATTGACATTTGGAAAAAAGAAATCAGTAAAATCAGCCAATGAAAAAGCTCTGACATTATAAGCTGTTCATGTCAGACCACATCAAACGGGATTACATATCATTCCTGAGGCGGCTGTAACTATCCATTGTATATATATGGCAATAATTGTTTTCCCATTTGTAGTTCATTGTTCTCAAAATGATCTTGTAATTACTTCAAAGATTCCAACTTATTGCATTATATAAGTTGGTATGAGACCCTTGACAATCAAATACCCAATTATGTTCTGAAAATAAAAACAAAATTGGAGAACTTTTTAATTTAGAGGCTTCTTGATTTACTAAAGGCAAATTAAGTTTATAATAGTAAATGTTTATATGATTAATTCTGTTCATTTTGCTGTTCATTAAGGTTGCTGAAAGCGATGTTAAACCCCTACATATATTTTACATAAGAGTTTACAGGAAAATCGATATCAGAATCTTTCTGAAACAACAAGAGGAAGAGTTCTAATAAGTTCCATGTGATATATTAACTTGTGGACCTGAAACGAGTTTGTTCAAATGGTGACCTTGGGGTTTTATAAATGTTAACATACCTAGCCCCAGGGATTAATCTTCTTTTTTTTTCATTGGGTAATGTTGGGTAATACATTTTCTCTGAAAGTACAATTAAAGGGGTTGATGCACTATTTTCAAACAAACTTTATTTTAAAGGGCTCTGAAAAATTTGAAGAAAGCTGAAAGAATTATCAAAATACCATTAAAAATAAAGGAGATAATTATGACCTATTGAAAACGTGCAAAGAAACATCAATGGAGGCCGCCATCTTGGAATGATGATGTCATCGTGTCTTTTTATATCATATTGACAAAATATCTGAAAAAATCACTGCAAATTGATTAAAATAAATATTCAAATGCGAAATGTATACATTGTATGCTTATTTCTAATTTGCTGTGGTTTTATTTGCTTTAAAAGATATTTTGTCAATATGCCATATATATGGTAAATAGACGGGATGACGTCATCATTCCAAGATGACTGCTTTCCTACATGTTTCTTTGCAAATGTTCAATTGGTCATAATATCTCCTTTATTTTTCATGGTATTTTGATCATTCTTTCAGATTTCTTCACGTTCTTCAGAGCCCTTTCAAATAAATCTTGTTTGCATCCACCCCTTTAAGGTTTTAACCCTAATAATTTATTTGCTTAATGCATTGCCTCAGCTGACAAGTTTATTCAAATGTTGACCCTGGAGTCATAAAATACCCCATATAAAGGTTTTATATACTGAGGGAATACTGTTTAAAAACGTCTCAAAAACTGAAATTCCTATAACTATAAGAGGTTTAATATATCACATGTAACATTGGCATATAGTCCTGTACCAATTTTTACCTGAAAAAAATGTGATTATTATGTGTTTAAAATCACCTGTTAGATGTTTTAATTTCATAATATGCAAACTGTTTAAGTCAAAATTAAGGTTTTATTTCATACCCCAGCCAACCCCGTTTTCGCTTTTGGAGAAAGGTTTGGATGGGGTTATAATAATGAAAGTTAATACTCGACCACGTAATGTTAAGTTGAATTGGTGAGATGCTTGTCTTTGACACTAAAAAACAGTCTATTAAATCATTTTAGAATAATTTTATATTTAAAATTTTGTGATTCTTTGTTTCAAGAAACCCATTACTCAATGAGAGATAGAAACAGTCTTAATCATTTAAAGACTCGATGAGTTCGGAACTCACTGAGTTGCATCATAATAGCATGATGTGATGTCATAATACCCGAATGTGATGTCATAATACCAGAAAGTGATGTCATGATAGAAACAACCAAATGAAAATATGAATGAAGCATTCTGATTGGTTGTGTGAGAAAAATTGAACCAATGAAACCTGTTAATTTAGTGATGTGGAGAAACTCAATTTGTTCTCAGAATGATGGAGTTATAACCTTAAACATTTCATTGTTTTAGTTATTCACAAAACTATAATATTTAAAGTCTCTATCCTGCCATCAATAAGGAAATTTTACATTAGATGCTCACCGTTTTTAAACCTACCGACGACACAATATATATATATATAACTTAATATTTTGAGAATCCAAACTCTATGTATAAACCGCTTTAACCAATCAAATAAAGAGTTACCAACTAATAATTCATTTTACGCATATTCAATCTAGGGTATTTTAAAAGAATGTTTGAATAAACCTAAACTTTTAAATGGCACATATACATTATTATATGACCTGAACACCTCGATAGAGTTTCGATATAGGGGTTGGTAATGTAATTTTGCCGTTATTCATAATTTTTCATTGCAGAGATGTTGAAATTTTTATCTTATTTCCAGTAGGTGATAAAATGTGTGTTACTCGGTTTTTATCCTTAGGTTCTATAGTAAAATAAAAATCTTTGGCCTAGTAAAAAGGCGATAATTTTCAATATTTTGGTTTTGAAAGATACATATATTAAATAAATTTGCATGAATGTACATGAAATATGCAGGTTTTTAAAAGAATCACACTGTAGATACCTTAATTTTAACAGTAAACTTGGTTGAACATCAAGGATAAAGACCGAGTTTATCACCTACCAGAATGTATTAGGTATGTCTCATTTCTGGTCACTGATTGGTCAGTTATTTTGATGATGCTCTATCAAAATTATGAATTTGGCATGTTAGTTTCTTTAACGATATTTCCATTTAAATTCTATATTACAATATTTTATTGCGAGACGTCATCCGATGTTATTACAGAAGTGGTTATATCACAAAACATGAAATGAAGTAATGAAATTGTTGGTATACAAGCGATTGATTTGATAAATATAATCTAAAGGGTAACTTTTCCCTGAGCAGACTTGACCCTGACTCGGACATTAATTGACGGTTGAATTTCTTTTGTCACTGGAAACCGTCGAAATTGTTTATATGTAAAAGGGAGGCATGCCAATGATTTCTTTCAGTCAAAACCTTAATTGGTTTCGTAAGTTACCGTTACTATAAGTCAGACTCGAGGGACCACGTTTGACTTCGGGCCAGCATGTTTAAATAATCCGGCCTTGAAGACTAACATTGATATTGGGCGATGATTTCCGAAAATATTACGCAAGAAGATGCTTAAAATATGTGTTTTTTTACATAAACATTAAGGGAAAAAAACATAAACTTTATATGAACTAATTGCAACAAGCAAGCAGTTTATATTCACCTGAAGTTAGATTATGATGAGTAATCCCATCAAATGGGCTGGTACCACTAAACAGTTGGTGGCGAATGATGCATTTAACACTGGTGTAGGTACCAGAAGCTTTTATCAAGCAGGAGCATGAACATAAAAAGACAGAGGCAAAGGGAACCAATAACCTGTCCCAACTCGGGAAGGGAAAGGGGAGGGAAAGGTGTGGGGGTGCAAATTATCCTAGTAACTTGTCGATCTGTCTAACATACTGCAAGACACTTTGATTCCACCATGCTTGTTCAAATAATTTCAGTGATATTTGAAACTTTAATTGTATTGAAAACATTATTTCAAGAGCAATGCAAATACTCCTGATTTGTCTGGTGACAGCACCATTAATTTGCAAGATTTACGAAGCTTCAATTCTTGTCATGAAGGCATAAAAATAATGGCAGATCTCATTCCTGTTATCCGGCAGACATTGTTTTCCGGAGAGAATCCAACTGCTTTGATTGCAAAGAGATGACATGGAAAATGAGGATGAAGAAAGAATTTTACATCATTTGTTTGCATCATTAAAGGGACCGGAGGCGATCTGATTCATACACATAATTATAACAGTTAACAGGAGTCTCCTATTCATACTTTTGTTTTTTTTGTGACAGAATTACACTTTTATTGAATAAAAAGTACAGTAAAAGGTACAGTAAAAAGTACAATAAAAAGTACAGTAAAAACAGTAAAAAGTACAGTAAAATGTACAGCAGAGCGCAAAAAATTCTTAAAGGGACACAGTCATGGCAGTCTTGATTTTTTAAAAACTCACGGCGTCCCGTTAGTTTTCCTCTTAACTTGCATTTGTTCAATCATTAATATTAATTGTTAGAATAGTTCAAAGAAAATTGTTTTTACATATTACTAACTTTTTATAATATTGCACCAATAATATATTTTAAAAAAAAGAGGTAAAATAATGAAGAAAATTGAAATCTCAAATTTTTATTTGATTATATGCGAGCAATTTTAAAGTAAAACGACGTAGAATAACTAAATCAAGGAGCAAATTTTAATGTTTGAATAAAACTCAAGATTGCCATGTGTCCCTTTAAGCCCTGCCATGAAGTGAAGCAGGAATGTAGTGTGACCCTTGCCTGTACCTGTCCGTCCGTATGTACAAACAAGTTTTACATTCAAGTTTTTCGTTAAGTTTGTTCACGGGTACTTAAAATATTTGTAAAGTGAATTATGGGTTGGTAACTCTTAATTAGACATTCCAGTTTTTGGTTTTGACTTGGCTGGTTAAAACTGTTTACCATAATATTATTGTGTGAGTTCGGATTTCAAAATACCATATAATCCCTAATAAACGCCCTTAGGGGCGTAACATTTTTGGAAAGCGGGGTGCTTATTTGAGACCAAAAATACATAATGTAACTTTTAAATCAGACATTATTTAAAGATTTTCTTTATCAAGAAAAAACAAAGTCTGCATGTCGATCAATCAATTAATGCATCGGATTTAAAGTTTTCTAGTGATTTTGTGTGTTCCATAAAAAATTATTGCTGCCAAAAGGGGGGTGGGTGTTTATTAGGGGAGGAGTGTTTATTAGGGATTATACAGTATGTAAATTACAAATATATAACTCCTTGTCAGTAGGTAAATTTAGCCTGTTGATGGCAGGAGAGGGACTTTAAGATAATCAATGAGAACAGTTCCTTATTGCACACATTTTAAGCATATTCATAATTTTGATAGAGCATCATCAAAAAAATCTGACCAATCAATGACCAGAAATAAAACATACACATACATTCTGGTAGGTGATAAACTCGGTCTTTATCCTTGTTGTTCAACCAAGTTTAGTGCTAAAATTAAGGTATCTACAGTGTGATTCTTTAAAAAGCCTGCATAGTTCATGCACCTTCATGCAAATTTATTCAATATATGTATCTTTCAAAATTAAAATCTTAAAATTTTTCGTCTTTTTACTCTGCTAAAGATTTTTTATTTTACTATAGAACCTAAGGATAAAAACCGAGTAACACACATTTTATCACCTACTGAAAATAAGATAAAATCTCAACATCTCTGCAATGGAAAATTATGAATTACACAATTCTTCGAAACATTAGTGAGTTTAACATGGTATTTTCACATTTCAACTTATTGGTCAATAAACAAGGTAGTATCCTGGAATGACATCCACATCGCCTCCAGTCCCTTTAAGCAGAAACTAATGAGGCACTCTTGAGACCACAAGGTGGAAAAGCTACAGCTTGTGATTGCGGTATAATTTGTTGACGGATCACTACTTCATGTGGATTTCTCTTTATGGGCAGAATCGTTGAGTGTATATTAGACTGTAAATTTGTTTCTTAAGCTACGGGGAATTCCAGTACATGAACAGTATTTAGTTAATTTAAACACAGATGATTTATGAGTTCATAATGCTTTATATAAGCAATGATGTGTTAAAGAAGCACAAAACAACAATCAGAGATCTTAGAAGTATAGAGATTGTATAGAGTATTATATAGAGATCGGTCACTTTCTCAAATCTCACATAATCTCGTATGACACAATGTAAAACTGCAAAATCTCATTATTTTCTCTTCTTATATTTAATACAAAAATAATATAATAATATCACACAGGATATTATTCTGTTTTATTTGAGATTCCTGTTATGAAAAATGACAAATTCTATGCAGTTACAATTTTTAGCCACACTACAACAACAACAGGAAGTAGCATACATATACGATAGTCAGGCTTTTTAAATAATGTTTATTGTCCTTTTTAGCATATATAGAACTATTTTGATTACCTCGGCATTCAAAATATAATCTTCTTTAATTTATAATTATTCCATTTGCAGACCTTTGGTTAAATAATTACCAATTTATTTCGCTAAATAATTGTCGATTTCTTTCGCTAAATAATTGTCAATTTCTACAAAGGAAAGTCGTGAAATTTCGAGAATTTCTTACCTGAAGAGTACTTCTGAGATCTCTGCATCAATGGAAGCACATCTATCAACATTTTCATAGCTTATTTCTTATGTCCATATACAAGTACTTGTACTCATATTGGGGCGTCAGTGGTCGAGGGTTCAGAGTCTCTGACTTGAAATCACTTACTCCTCACAGCTGTGGGTTCAATCCCTCATGGGCCTAGGAATCCTTATGTCAGGAAGCTATCCAGCTGGCTTGCGGAAAGATCAGTTGTTCTACCCAGGTGACTGCCCATGCACAAAAATTGCCCGGAGGGGCATCTGGGGTCTCCCTGCACCTATGTATGGAAGCTGGAAAAGCCACCATATGACCTTAGCTGTTGGTGCAACTATAAAATCCAATCCAGTTCAATTCATCTTATTATTTATGTGTTTTTTATACTGAGAGAAGTTCCATATAACATAGGGAAGTTTTGGTTATTTTTATTGCTTACATATATTTCAGTACCATGGAAATGACATTGAGATGTTTTTCGTGCGATCTAGCGGGGATCCTCTGCAGTTCTCCCTGGAGGACTTACTCCCATCTAAAGATGTGGTGCAGCCTGCCATAGTTGACAGTGTGAAGAACCTGGTGCCCTTACTAAATATATCATCAATATATATGCAGGTATGCTACTGCTTAGGGGATTTAAGCAAAAATATTACCATATACCCCGTATAAACACCCCCGGGGAGTTGTATTTTACAAAAAGCTTGTAGGGGTTAGTTTTTTGTTGAGCCCGTTTACAGATCTCGACTTAGCAATCACAATGTCGTCCGGGTGTATGTGTGTCAGTACGTCCGTCAGTTGATTAGTCTGTTCATCCATGTGTCCGATATTTATTTGTTAATATCTTCTTCGCTACTTGCAGGATTTTCACTGAACTCCACCAAAATGTTCATTATATGGATCCAACATCACATGCACAATTTCAGGTCACTATGACCTACTTTCGATGAAATGTAGGTTACGTCCAGTCTCTGCTATGACATGCGAATCTTGCTTCTTTCTCGCAGGATTTTCATCAAAATTCACCAGAATGTTTCTTATATTCATCTAACATCTTGTGCAAAATTTTCGGGTCACTGTGACCTATTTTCGACGAAATTTAGGTCATGTCCGGTCTCTGCTAGGACATGCGTATCTTGCTTCTTTCTCACAGGGTTTTCACCAGAATGTTCCTTATTTGCAGCTAACATCATGTGCACAATTTCGGTTGGGTCCCTGTAACCTACTTTCGACGAAAAACAGGTCACGTCCGGTCTTTGCTATGACATGCGTATCTTGCTTCTTTCTTGTAAGATTTTCACCAAATTTTACCAGAATGTTCCTTATATGCATCTAACATCATGTGCAAAATTTCCACGAAATATAGATCACATCCGGTCTCTGCTACGACATGCATCCCCTACTTTAATTTAATATTTCTTGGGATGGACATTGGTGTTGGTCAAATAAAATTGTACCTTTATAATAGGGCTCGACATGTAGGCTGTGGCCTTCTTGTCTAAAACTAGACCTCAAGTCAGGCTTATATGGGGGTACGAGGTATATCGCTTCAGGAGCAATATCAAGTCAGGGTATAACCAAAACATATAATCGCTTCTAAAGCAATATTACTATGAAGTAGGTATAACCAGTACATTCTAATTGTATAATCAAAACCATTATATCGCTACCCAAAACCCTTATTTCGCATGTAGGATAAGCTCACGGTCATCTACCAGATTTGTTTAAATGGTGACACTGGGGTCAGATTTGACCCACCCCAGAGTCCACAGATTTACATAGAGTTACATAGGAAAATCTTTAAATTTTTCAATGGTGAACCTGTGATTAAATTTGTCCCTGCCCAGGAAGTGACAGTTTTACATAGCCTGATACAAGGAAAACTGAAAACTCTTCTCTGAGATTACCAGACATCTTTTTTATCTTAGCACATCTTTTTGCTCTACTGATCAAAGATCAGCAAGCCTTATGCCGTGGTGCGGCGTCCGTCGTCCATCAGTCCGTCCGTCCATTCGTCCATATGTCTTTACAGAGGCATGCTTGTGCTGCAATTTTTGTAGATTTTTTGTACTTGTATGTCATATTTTTACTTGTGTGACAGTCACACAAAAACATTGCTTAAAAATGCTTTAAATGTTCTATTTTTAGTTTTTCAATTGTTAGATTTAATTGCAGCAGAAGTAACTTGGACATATTCTGTCCATCGATATTACATTTGGGGTCCATATCTGTTTAGACTTGGGGTCCATATCTGTTTAGACTTGACCATAAGAAAATGATTGCCATAAAACCAGTCTAGACAAGTTATGTGACGTGTGCATCAGCTAGTGTGACTAAATATCCAATAACTTATGTGACTGTCCTTTATGTACACATTTGTATTATTTAAAGCTTTGTGTGACGACATGTCCATCAGCTTGTGTGACTTAATATCCAATTACTTATGTGACTGTCCTTTATGTACACATTTGTATTATTTAAAGCTTTGTGTGACGACATGTCCATCAACTTGTGTGACTAAATATCCAATTACTTATGTGACTGCCCTTTATGTACACATTTGTATTATTTAAAGCTTTGTGTGACGACATGTCCATCAGCTTGTGTGACTTAATATCCAATTACTTATGTGACTGTCCTTTATGTACACATTTGTATTATTTAAAGCTTTGTGTGACAACATGTCCATCAGCTTGTGTGACTTAATATCCAATTACAGAGAAGAAGATTTTTTCAGTTTCCCTATATAAGCCTATGTAAAACATGCAAAATCTGTATATACTGTACCAACTTTAGAAAAATTAAACAAAAGAAAAACAGGAAACAATAATTAAAATGAAGAATAAAAAAATAAATAAAAAAATCCAATGGGATTTCAACCCACGGCCTTTAAATAGCTTCCCAGGGTACAAGAAGTAATTTAAAGATTTTTCTATGGCCGCCATCTTGGATGTCGTTTTTACCTTATTTTAATAAATTTGAAAAACATTCACCTAAGGATCATCCATGTGAAGTTTGGTCAAAACTGACCAAGCTGTTTCTGAGAGGAAGATTTGTGTGAAAAAATCTTCTTCTCTGAAATTACAGGAGCCAGAGGTTTAATGTTTTGCGTTTGTACAAATGGTGACCCTTGGGTCACATTTGGCCCCTCCCCAGTGGTCAAATGTTTTACATAGACTTGTATATGGAAATACTTCAAAAATATTCTTCTGAAACTACAAGAGCCAGATGTTTAATATTTTGCATTTACCGTATTTTACCTTGTATAGTACGCACCCATGTTAATACGCACCCCACTTCTCAGAGGTCAATACTGGGGTAAAAAAGTTGTTTCCATGTATAATACGCATCAAAATATTAGTTTTCCTAGATGAACCATATGACGAAAATAAAAGGTTAAACATCTTTTTTAAAAAAAATCACGATCGAGAAAATTAGCATACAAAAGAAAACAACACCGGAACAATATAATTACTTCAATCATTAATTGCCGATCTTCAGGGGAGTACCTATCTTGTATCATCTCATCAACTCATCAAAGAGCCGATTATAATGCCGCAGATAATTGTCCGTAATCCGATAATTACATCTACTAAAACAAATACAACAAAGTCGTTGGTTACCGCAATCCATTACGCCGATTATACTAACATTGTGTATTCACGGAAACCAGTGCTTATCATAAGTGTAACGCGTGATCAGTTGCCTGTACCCCGTGGCTAAATCTGGTAAAGGTCACACGACGTGTCAAAGTGCATCCTCAGAAATAGTCGCTACTTGCGGCAACTTCAAAGGATTATAGAAATAGAATAACCCACTGTACCCGTATTTAAAGTGTGTCTATACTGCAGTCGAGGTGCGATCTTATTTATCAATCATCAAATGTGTACCGGTAAGCATGTTTTCACAAGCATTATTGAATAATTGCCATTTCAAAGTAGGGTGATTCTGCCTTTTTACGCCGTCTAAAATATATGTCTTTCAAAATAAAGCAAAAACTTCATTAATTTTTTATAAAATATTAAATAAAATCCTATAAATATTAGAATAGAATAGAACTGTAACAATACTACATGTACCAGTCTAAACAGCTGGAAGTCACGTGATATTACGTCACGCGATATAAACAACAAAATCGAGGGATGATTTTTCACAAAATTTATTGAAATTTTACAACAAACATGCAAACATTTATACAAAAACAAGCATCATAATACACTTTATTCATTTATAATTCGAATTAAGTCAATATATTACTTATATGAAGCGGCGAGTAAATTACGAAAAAATTGTGTATTATCGGTATTCACAATGTCTGTTCGTCGTCAAGGTTTTTCTTCCCAGACATCGATTTTCTGCAAGAAAAAAAAAAGTTATTTTTATTGTTTTCTTATATTGTACGCACCCCACTTTCGGAAACCATAAAAGTGGTCAAAAAACTGCGTACTATACAAGGTAAAATACGGTGCTATAAGCTTATGGTCCTCTACCAAGCTTGTTCAAATGGTGATCCTGGGGTCACATTTGGCCCCGCCCCAGGGGTCACATGTTTTACATAGACTTATATAGGAATAATCTTCAAAAAGTCGTCTTCTCAGAAACAGCTTGGTCAATTTTGACCAAACTTCACATGGATGATCCTTTGTTGAATGTTTTTCAAATTTGTTAAAATAAGTTAAACGTGACATCCAAGATGGCCACATAGAAAAATCTTTGAATTACTTCTTGTATACTGGGAAGCTAGGGCTTTGGATGCGTTTTTTCTTTTTTTAATTTTTCTAAAGTTTATTTATAAAGACTTTGCATGTTTTACATAGACTTATATAGGGAAAACTTAAAAAATCATCTTTTAAATTGTTAGCATGGAGTTGTTTATCTCACCACATCTTTTTTTTATCTCACCCACTTCTTTTGCTTCTGTTACTGTTGCACAATGAACAAGGTCATAACTAAATGGATATGTACTTTATTGGAAGGTTGTCATGGTCACAAGAGATTCCATATGATGACATAAACACATACTGTATTAATTTTGATCGACTTGGATGTACTTTCTGGGAATTTGTTGACAAAGCAACAGCATGTTTTGTAAATATAAAATGAATTGATCGATTTTATTTGACAATTTAGATATATTTCATGTATATGAATATTTTGGCCATTATAGTTTTATAAACACACATGGGGTTTATTTGGCTAATTATCCCTACAAAGTAGGTTTATATGTGTTTGTTTTACATTGAGAGGCAAGTCACCTAATGGATTTTCAAATTTAGCAGAACTAAGGTCTTGTGTGGCTAAGTAATGGTATTTTAATAATACTTCCATCCGTTTACTACCTTAGATGGTAGGAGGTGTGGCTTTACACAAAGGAATTCAATACAATTTATTCCGTAACCACTTAAGCCTGTAAGTGGTCATTCTTTTGATCTTAAACAAAGGAAAAAACACTTAAGGTGGATGGATGGACGGACGGACGGACTGACGGACGGACGGACATCTCTACAGACAATACCTTAAGTGGTTTTTCCTTCGTTTAAGATCAAGACCACTTTTACAACAAGTATCTGTCCATCCGTAACCCTTTTTGTGTGGCAACTACTCTTCTTAAACTAGTCAAACTTGATGGATTTTCCTGAAATGTTTCTTTTGATGTCTAGTTGGTCCTCAATAAAAAATCTGGTTGACCAGAAATTCAAAATGGCCACCACAGCTAAACAAAAGATTTAAAAAATACATCTTTGTGGCAACTTACTTCTCTAAATCCATAAGTGGTATTGATTAGGAACCTTTACCAAAATGACTAGCATGGCATGTAGCTGAACAAAATTGTTTTAATTAGACATTAAACATGGTTGCCAGTGGCCATCTTTGTTTACACAGCGCTATATAGGATGTCTTTATGGCAATGTAACTCCTTTTAAACTAATTGTTATATTTTCGGGAATACTGCTCTTCATGTCTCGTTGACCTGAAATTAAAAATGGTCGCCAGACTAAAACTAGATTTTTAAAATACAGTTTTGTGGTGACAACTTCTCAAAAAAACATAAGTGATATTGATTTGGAACCGTTACCATTTTTGTGTTCCCGGCAGACACTTAGGCATCACTTTGTCCATCGTCGTCCGTCACACTTTAACCTGCAACCTAACCTTGGCCATAAGCATAAAAGTATTTGACCTATGTTCATAAATCACACATCTTCATCTTACCTCAAGCAATGTTGTTAAACATGTTTGGTAACTCTGACCTCCGGGGCGTCCGTGGCCGAGTGGTTAACGTCTCCGACTTGAAATCACTTGCCCCTCACCACTGTAGGTTCGATCCCTCAGGAGCCTAGGAATCTTTATGTGAGGAAGCTATCCAGCTGGCTTGCGGAACGTCGGTGGTTCTACCCAGATGCCCGCCCGTGCACAAAAATTGCCCGGAGGGGCACCTGGGGTCTTCCTCCATCAATGGAAGCTGGAAAGTCGCCATATGACCTTAGCTGTTGGTGCGACTATATAATCCAATTCAACAATCAACTCTGACTTCCATTTTGGCAGTTATGCCCCTTTTCACTAAATTTTAACCTGCAGCCTGACCAAGCTGATGAAATGAAAAAGTACACGGCTTGTGACACAAGTGTTCCATGGAACACCCTTCTAGTTTAGTTGAAGATTTGTTTCTGACTGCACACCATTCTTGAGGAAGCGATTATTTGAGTTTTTCCATCTTTAACTGAAATTTCAGGCAACTTGAATTGAAGCATACTTCTGTTATATTAAAAGCTAATCTAGGACATATTTATTGACGTGTACGAAGCTGCGCGTCTGCATGCAGGTACCTGCAGACTGGTATCTTCTGCAGCTTAAGTACTCAGTGATCAATATTGCTGATTTATTGGGCTTTAACAGTTTAATGCCTGTCAGCACTTAATTATACATGCATTTACAGCTTTCCATCCTCCATATACCCGCTACATTAGCTTATCAATCCAACAATAGCATACATATGGCAGTTGACAATAGCGTACAGGTGACAGTTGACAATAGCGTACAAGTGACAGTTGACAATAGCCTACAGGTGACAGTTGACAATAGCATACAGGTGACAGTTGACAATAGTGTACGGGTGGCAGTTGGCAATAGCGTAAAGGTGACAGTCGACAATAGCGTACAGGTGACAGTTGACAATAGCGTAAAGGTGACAGTTGACAATAGCGTAGATGTGACAGTTGACAATAGCGTACAGGTGGCAGTTGACAATAGCGTACAGGTGGCAGTTGACAATAGTGTACAGGTGGCAGTTGACAATAGCGTACAGGTGACAGTTGACAATAGCGTACAGGTGACAGTTGACATTAGCATACAGGTGACAGTTGACAATAGCATACAGGTGACAGTTGACATTAGCATACAGGTGACAGTTGACAATAGCATACAGGTGACAGTTGACAATAGCATACAGGTGACAGTTGACAATAGCATACAGGTGACAGTTGACAATAGCGTACAGGTGACAGTTGACAATAGCATACAGGTGACAGTCGACAATAGCGTACAGGTGACAGGCGACAATAGCGTACAGGTGACAGCTGACAATAGCGTACAGGTGACAGCTGACAATAGCGTACAGGTGACAGCTGACAATAGCGTACAGGTGACAGTTGACAATAGCGTACAGGTGACAGTTGACAATAGCGTACAGGTGACAGTTGACAGCAGCGTAAAGGTGACAGTCGACAATAGTGTACAGGTGACAGTTGACAATAGCGTACAGGTGACAGTTGACAATAGCGTACAGGTGACAGTTGACAGCAGCGTAAAGGTGACAGTCGACAATAGCGTACAGGTGACAGCTGACAATAGCGTAGTGTGCAGGTGACAGTGGAAGATGTGCTAATGTACTTCTATTCTGGTAGAATATTTATAGAATTTTTGTCCATTAACTCATTTCCATATATACTGAAAGGAAAAAGAAAGGCGACACGGGAATTTCCGCTATATATTGTATATACTGCACACTTAATTTCATATATACTCCAAGGAACTCCCAAGATGTTTTGTAAAAAAAAAAAGGTTTCCCTTTAATAATTCGAGAATGAAACTTTGCTCATTCTCGAATACTATTACTGGGAAACATTTTTTTTCTTTTCCAAAAGATCTTGGAGCGTTCCTTGGAGTATATATGAAATTAAGCTGTGCAGTATTTAAATACAATATAAAGCGGAAATTCCCGTGTCACGTTTCCTTTTCCTTTCAGTATAGTAATCGTACCATCCATCTGTTTGTCGGTTTGTTCATCCTTCTGTCCTAAACAGTCATTTCTCAGCCCTAACTTGGAAAGTACTGAAGGGAATTCCATGAAACTTAACTGCAATGAGAAGGTGTGTCGTGTGCAACAATCAGGTCCGTACCTCAAAGGTCAGTGTCACACTTGGAGGTCAAAGGTCAAATGAGTATAAATTTTCGGGGACATTTGTCACTTACTGGTGACATTCCTTGTTAAGGCATTTAAGGCCTTAATCCAAACATTCTAGCCACTCACTAAGCTTTATTTCCTCTGCCTTATTCGCATAGATTTGTGTCTTAAAAGTTTTAAGAGAAAGTCCAGTGTTATGTTTTTGCTGTTTGTCAGTCATATTCCCAACGCCAAAACATATATCCAATTTTGAGACAAAAAATCCCAATTGAAAGAAAATAACTAAAGTAGCAAAACGTGACAAGCCTTGAGTATGAAATGCTTTTAAATGTTTTTAAATGCCTCTGTTGACCTTGGTATACTGTAAACAGTATCTTGATAACATTATAAAATTGCCAGTTGTGATGGTATGGATTATGGTCCCAAATGTATAGGAAAACAAACTGTGTTCGCACGACAAAAAAACATGTTTTTATTGGCCGCATCAAATTTATTGAAAACAATGCTGAGCATACTTTCAATTAACAATTAATATAGAAAAATACTTGTTTGTGCAAGCTCCTTGTCTGTGTACTCTATGTCTGTGGCCAACTCGGTGGCTACAAATCCAAATACTACCACAAACAGATGATTGATGCATTTATCACACAATAAATTTAGAGTGGTTTAAAAGACAATATGGTTAACTAAAAGCTAGTACCAATCGTTTAGGGAATCCCAAATGAAATGGCTAAAATTCAGTAATCAAATAGAAAGTTATCATTGTTTTAAATATTATTGAATGTCTTATTTCTTTGACAGAAAAGAGTGTTTACTATACTGAAAGGAAAAAGAAGCGCGACATGGGAATTCCAGCTATATATTGTGTATACTGCACACTTAATTCCATATAATTATATTCCAAGGAAATCCCAAGATGTTTTGTAAAAAAAAAAAGTTGCAGTTAGTTAGAAAAAGGACACATTTGTGATGTTGTAGACGTTTTAATAACAGTACACGCTGTAACAAGAAATTCATAAATGTTGAAGTTCCGCTTTGAAAATTTGAGCCACTTCAGTACTGTATTTAACGTAACGAGTTTGCAAAATTGTGCATCCTAAGTTTACTCACATGCTTGAGCCAAATGCTTACTCTGTCAATAACGAAACTTTGCAGGAATACTATTTGCTGTGTTACGTGTTGTTTTAGTCTTTTTTTCCGAAAGGAAAGATCTTACGTAGCCAGTTACCATACGATTAAAAGCAGCATATTTTACATACAATATATAGCGGAAATTGTCACGTTTCTTTTTCCTTTCGGTATATATCAGTTAGGTATCAGTTGGGACATAGTTGATTGTTCGCAAATATTCTGTAACATGTTATGGTGTAATAATTCTATATACTCAGTTCAATACTGATTTAAATTATTGAACCCGTTTGTCTAATTCTTTTATTTCTCGACCTGTTTTACTTGTGTGCTGGCAAACCTTCCATGTGTGTTCTGTTGTTACTGTGGTATCAGATATATTAACCAATGATATAAAGTCAAATTTCTTTGTATGCAGTTGTCTCATACTCTACATCCAGAAATCACACTTAATCCATCTTCTTCTCTAAACCTACAAAAGCTGGAGGTCTAATATTTTGAAAGTAACATAAGCTTATGCTTCTCTACATATTCGCATTGTCCCAGGGTCACATTTTTGTGTCGCCGTTACGAAGAAAAATGCGATACATACGGATCACTTTTTCGTCCGTCCGTCAGTCCGTCACGAAACTTGAAGTTGGCTATAACTTTCTCATTTCTTGATATTTCTTCCTCAAACTTTCAATATATAATCATCATGACAACTTCGACTTGTCCATACTAAAATATAAAGGTCAAGGTCACAGTGAAGGTCATTATATGGGTTAAATACTCATTTTTTTCTTCCCGAAAACTTAACGTTGGCTATAACTTTCTCATTTCTTGATATTTCTTCATCAAACTTTCAATATATACTCATCATGACAACATCGACATGTCCATACTAAAATATAAAGGTCAAGGTCACACTGAAGGTCATTATATGGGTTAAATACCTTTTCTTTTTTTTTCACGAAATATACTCATCATGACAACATTGACATGACCATTCCAAATATATTCAGGTGAAGGTCACACTAAAGGTCATTATATGGGTCATTATATGGGTTATAGATATATGGACTGCGGAACACCCCTCTAATTACATAAAGCTATAGGTTGGTTGGTTGAATGGTTGAATGGTATTTTTTTCTTGGGTAGAACCAGTACTGAAAACCTCCCGCCATCCCAAGTTTGTTCACATAGTGACCCTGGGTTTGATTTGACCCACCCCATGGTCACACTTCTGCTGACAGTTATTTATAGGAAACTTAAATTAAAAGATCGCCTTCTGTAAAACTAAATGAGCCAAAAGTCAAATATTTTGCATGTAATATAAGCTTATCAGAGCTCATGATAAGCTGCGTGTCTGCGTAATTTACGCAAATAAATGAGCCAAAAAAAGCAAAGATTTCATTCTGTGCGTATTAAAAACGTAAAAAAATTAAGAAAAACAAAAGATTTATTTCAATGCTTATACCGATCTCCATTTTCAGAAATATATCGTCGACCTGTTCTGTACTCGACACTTGTATGTGGGATATTTTCATGTGCTATATATGATGCAAGACTCGATTAGAACATATATGTTATCAATCTATGCTTGACAACAAACTTAGACTGGTTTTGGGTTATGTTTACTTCTTAAAATATGTTGAAATAATGTATTATTGACAGGAACTGTAATCCTGTCTGTGTATTTATATCCTGTCAATATTTCCCGTAAAAACATGAAAACATATCTTCAGGCTAATGCATTCTCGGACGGACAAAAGTATAAACATCGATCACAACGTTAATGTAATTTCGAGTCATCTTTTAATGAATTTAGTCGTTTCTTCTGCATTGTTTGTTTAGCAAATATTGCTTGATTTAATTGATCAAAAGTGTTGCAGAGTAAAAGAAGAAACGCAAACAAAACAAAACATACACAAACACATAAGTTGACAGTTTAGTTGAAAATGTGTAATTTACAATAATTCAGAGTAATTGAAGAAACAAAAGCAAATGTGCGCAACTGTGAAGGGTAAAAATATTGATAAGAAAAAATGATTGGGGTGAAAACCCCAAATATAAAAAAATGAAGGGTAAAAAGCCAAATTGTAAAATCATTATCTAGAGCTCTTATGTTTGTTCAAATGGTGACCTAGGTTTCATATATGGTACATGCTGGGATCACAGTTTTACATAGAGTTATATAGGAAAATCTTTGAAAAACTTTCTATAAATCTAAAAGGGCTAGATGTTTCATACTGTGCATGTATCGTTTTAGTCTTCTACCAAGTTTGTTTAAATGGTGGTACTGATGCCAAATTCAGCCCCTGGGGTCACATATTTATATAGGCTTTTAATGGGAAATTGTTACTGCTTTTGTTTCCTTACATGTGAGCACTTCGAGGCTCTTGGGAAATCTTGTTTATGTTGAGTATCATCATGTTAATTTTGTTTTGTATTTCATTAAAGGTCTTCATCATCCCTGTATTGTTTCCTTAAAGTGTCAAAAATACTCGACAACGCTCTTGGGGCCCTCTAAATATGAATGAGTGGAAACCTAAATAAGTGCAATAACAGTATTTTCCAATTAAATGAAGCTAAGCAAGATTTCAGAGAATAAAAAAAAAGAGAAGGGAGGAATTAATTGGAGAAAGGCGCGTAGCTGGACCAGTTTTTGTCATATTCACATTTGATCGGAATGATAACAAATCATTAAAATTGCTTTGAAATGCATTATGTATTTTTTTATTTTCAAAATGTTCGCATGCAAGTGCGTATCTGCCTATAGGCAGCCCTATAGGCAGCGATGCGCCTGATTTGCCATACATGTTATAGCAGTAACTCAATAATTTCTGGCCAGAATTTTAAGTTTCGTAGAATTGCCGTTTAAATATTCTTTCTCTCAGTTTCCAGAAGGAATTATCTCGGAATAAGTTTTAAATTTAAAACCCCTCGAGAAATCAACGGTAGTGCAGTACAGTGGGTTTTGAATAACTCTTACAAAGCTGTGAGCATCTATAAGATTATGTGTATTTCCCCTGGCAATTAACCACTTAAATGCTTTGTTATATTCTGCATGTACCTGCAGCTTTTATATTAATTGCAAAAGTGGAAGATTTAAAGGGACACACGGCAATATTGATTTTTGAAAAACTCTACATAACTTGCATTTATCGAATAATTAATATCATAGCTTCCTATGATATCAAGGATTCTATGGTATCACGATAGTGTCCAATCTATAATACAGTCTGCATCTCGGCTAAAATATAATAATTATTTTACAGCTGTGATGACTTTAGGTACATATACTCAGCAAAAATAGAAAGTATCCACTTTGTTTTCCTGCAAAATCTGAGACTGTAAGAAAGAACTAACAATTGTAGCATGATTTTCTTTTAATAACATCCTTGTTTGATGTTCACACAAAATTTCATCGAAATATTCCGAATGCTTAAAAAATAAATCAAACTTTAAAAACATGTGTGAAAACAAAATTCACAAAACTTAACAAATGTAAAGATTAGCGACAATAGCACAGATTTAGCAGTCTAAGCCCATTCAAATACACAGAACAATGTTCAAAACTTCGCTAATATCTCATGTGTCCACCGTTACACCGAATACACTCGAAAATGCGACGTCTCATGCTTCTGACGTAACGACTGACGAAGCATCGAGCAAATTTGGGACGTTGTATACGTCAGGATGACCCTATCCAAAGTGTTCAGGACCTTGCAGCAGCACTTGTCTGCCTAATGGAACACATTACCTCTAGAATTCGTCGGTCGTTACGTCAGAAGCATGCGACGTCGCATTCTTGCGTGTATTCGGTGTAACGGTGGACACATGAGATATTAGCGAGGTTTTGAATAGTTTTCTGTGTAATTGAATCGACTTAGACTGCTGAATCTGTGCTATTGTCTTACCTTTACATTTGTTCAGTTTTGTGAATTTCGTTTTCACACTTTTGTTTTTAAACTGTGATTTATTTTTTTATTATTAGGTATATTTCGATGAAATTTTGTGTGAACATCAAACAAGGATGTTATTAAAAGAAAATCATGCTACAATTGTTAGTTCTTTCTTACAGTCTCAGATTTTGCAGGAAAACAAAGTGGATACTTTCTATTTTTGCTGAGTATATATGCAAAAAAATATTTGCTTTGAACCCGTGTTTTCTGGGTAAAGCCCAGACTATAATAGCCTTTGCATCCATTGTTAACCCAGATCAGCCTGTGAGTAACTCGCAGGCTGATCAGGGTTTTCAATTTCTGGCTGCTAATCAGTCATTTCCCCCCAAACACCGTTTTGTCACATAAATGGAATGGTCTTAATTTAAGGAAAGCGGGTTAATGGAGGATGCAAAATGCTTATATTTTATGAAATATAATAATATACTATTTTATCTATTTTCAGCAAGAAGTAGTATTCACATCATACCCACAACCGTTTTGGACCCAAGTCTCGTTTCGCTATGTGATGGCAGCATGTGGTGCTGTAGTCCTGGTCCTGACTGCTTCACTGGTGAGTTATTGGAACCCCCGGGTGGATGAGGGGTGGGGAACCCAAGTCTTGCTTCACTACGTGAAGGCAGCCAAATAGTGGTCCTGACTGCTTCACTGGTGAGTTATTGGAACCCCCGGGTGGGTGAGGGGTGGGGAACCCAAGTCTTGCTTCACTACGTGAAGGCAGCCAAATAGTGGTCCTGACTGCTTCACTGGTGAGTTAGTGGAACCCCCGGGTGGTAGAGGGGTGGGGGACCCAAGTCTTGCTTCACTACGTGAAGGCAGCGAAATAGTGGTCCTGACTGCTTCACTGGTGAGTTAGTGGAACCCCCGGGTGGGTGAGGGGTGGGGGACCCAAGTCTTGCTTCACTACGTGAAGGCAGCGAAATAGTGGTCCTGACTGCTTCACTGGTGAGTTATTGGAACCCCTAGGTGGGTGAGGGATGGGGGACCCAAGTCTTGTTTCACTACCTGAAGGCAGCCCAATCCTGGTCCTGACTACTTCACTGGGGAGTTATTTGGAGCCCCCAGGTGGGTGATGTGTTGGGGACCCAAGTCTCGTTTCGCTATGTGATCGATGCATGTGGTTTTGTAGTCCTGGTCTTGACTTATTCACTGGTGAGTTATTGGAGCCACCAGATGGGTGAGGGGTGCGTGACCCAAGCCTTGTTTCGCTATGTAATGGCTGCATGTGGTGCTGTAGTCCTGGTCCTGACTGCTTCACTGGTGAGTTATTGGAGCCACCAGGTGGGTGAGGGGTCAGGGACCCAAGTCTTGAGTTTGCTAAGTGATGACAGTATGTAATGTAGTTCTGTTGCTAACTGCTTCACAGAGTTATAAGTGTCCCAGAGTGAGTGATCCAAGTCTCTTCATAATGGCAGCATGTGATACCATTGTCCTGACTTACACACTGACAAGGTATTTGAACCTCTGGGTGGGGCCCATTAATGAGAAAGATTACTGTGATTTTTACCAGCATAAGTAATTTGCATTGGTTTATAAGATATTTGTGCACCCGCTTTCACAAATGAATATGGGGCTATATAGGCATCATGTTGTCCGTAACGTCCCGTCATGTCGCATCCCACCCATGGCATCCCGTAACACATTTTTCAGTTTTGAATGGGTTGTTCCCAAACTTGATATACACATAACAACTGATGACCTCAAGTCCCCCTTCATCACCCTAATTTATGACAGAATAATGGCCCTTTGTTTGACTTAAAATTTAAGCCAGGTTATTTATCACCTTAGGTGATAGTTCCAGTTACTACCCACTTACTGATGGTGGAATAACCTACCAAGGGATAAATAACCTGCTGATAAATAACCTACTGATTGTTTAATAACCTACTGATGGGTAAATAACCAACTACTGGTAGTTAAATAACATACTACTGATGGTTAAATAACCAACTACTGATGGTTAAATGACCAACTAGTGATGGTTAAATGACCAACTACTGATGGTTAAATGACCAACTTCTGATGGTTAAATAAGCAACTACTGATGGTTAAATGACCAACTATTGATGGTTAAATGACCAACTACTGATGGTTAAATGACCAACTAGTGATAGTTAAAAAATCAACTACTGATGGTTAAATGATCAACTACTGATGGTTAAATGACCAACTAGTGATGGTTAAATGACCAACTACTGATGGTTAAATGACCAACTAGTGATAGTTAAAAAATCAACTACTGATGGTTAAATGATCAACTACTGATGGTTAAATGACCAACTAGTGATGGTTAAATGACCAACTACTGATGGTTAAATGACCAACTAGTGATGGTTAAAAAATCAACTACTGATGGTTAAATGATCAACTACTGATGGTTAAATGATCAACTACTGATGTGTAAATGACCCACAACTGATGGTTAAATAACCAACAACTAATGGTTAAATAACCAACAACTGACGATTAAATAATCACCTACTGATTGTTAAATAACCAACTACTGATTTTAAATGACCAACAACTGATGGTTAAATAATCACCTACTGATTGTTAAATAACCAACTACTGATGTTTAAATGACCAACTACTGATGGTTAAATAATCAACTACTGATGGTTAAATGATCAACTACTGATGGTTAAATGACCACTACTGATGCTTAAATGACCAACTACTGATGGATAAATGACCAACTACTGATGTTTAAATGACCCACAACTGATGGTTAAATAACCAACAACTAATGGTTAAATAACCAACAACTGACGATTAAATAATCACCTACTGATTGTTAAATAACCAACTACTGATTTTAAATGACCAACTACTGATGGTTAAATAACCAACTACTGATGGTTAAATAGCCTACTTATGGTAGTCATACATCTTGTAAATGATATGCATTCACTTTTCTTACCAATAGCAGCTGATTATTTCAAAGTGCGTAGTGTTTATAATTTTGCAAATATTACTCAAAGAGTTGTTTAATGTTATATACCATCATTGTCCAGTAACTAGTTTTCATTTTCAATATAGATATATTGCTGCTGTAAGAAGAAGGAGAAAACATTGAAAGAAACCGATGACGAGATTCGGGCTGCCCAGACCATATATTACCCGACCATGAAGCCCGACACAAAGAACCCACTTATGATCCAGCCCGGTAACGAGCCCATGTTTATACCCACAGGCTGCATCAAACCTATACCTGCTCAACCAATTAGGGCTTTCAAGGCAAAAGGTTTGTTAGAGAGGTAAGTTCATGACCCCACCTATGCTTCACATTTTGCGATACGATTATATGATATCAGGTTAGGGGAGGGAGGAAGCATTTATACAGAGTATACGGTATGTATATTCACATAAGCCCGCCCAATCACATTATACTGATACCGGGCCAACCAGTCCTAACACTACCCTTTATAGGCTGACTGTTAACCCTTTCGCTGCCACAGTCGAAGACATTGAGTTTTACGACCAGTGTAAACACAGATCAACCTGTACATCATGTGCAGGCTGATTATGGCTTACACTGGTCGCCACTCAGTGAGAATGTTTCCCAAAAAACTTAATATGTAAAATATCACCCGAAGGTTGGTGTTCAGATTTTAGCAGACGACATTTGAAATTTGGCGGCGAAAGCGTTAAGCAAGGGAGTAGAGATTTGAAATTTGGTGGCGAAAGGGTTAAGCAAGGGAGAAGGGGCTACTATTGCTGTTTTTTATGAAATCTTTGGTGTGAGCCGGCCAGGGATTGCAGTTATGACCTCCCGCATGCGAGGTGAATGTTCACTACACCACTGTGGTCCTATTAAGCCTTAACCCGCTACATATATATAATGGAATGTTCTTGTTCTTTCTTTGAATTAAGACCATTCCATTTAGGTGACAAAGGGGTGTTTTTGGGGAAATGACTGATCTGCAGCCAGACATTGTAAACCCTGCTCAGCTTGTGAGTTACTTGGTTATGGTTCAAATCTCCTTCAATGTTGAAGTTATTATGGTAAAGATAATCTATAAAGACGCATCAGTCAACTGCAAAATTGGAAGGTAGATTATTATAGTTTGTTATTAAGAGTTATGTCCCGTTTTGTGGAATCCCATTGGAAGTGCATTAACAAAAGAAAAAAAAATAGCACTCAAATAAACCTGAATGTTTTTACATGTAACTTGCAGTTTAATATGTTAACACTTTTATTTAGACAGTGCTATACTTGAATAATAAATAAAATAGTGTGTATCAATTGATCCATACTCAGCTTATGTCATACTCAAGATCATGTGTGTATTGACTAATATACATATTTATTAAGTATGTATTTATAATTCAAGGGTAGCACTGCTTAGATAAATGTGTAAACATATTAAACAGGACATTTCTTGTAAAAATATTCAAGATTATTTCATGTTCTAATTTTTATCTTTTTCAAATGCAATCTCAATGGGGACATACGCCTTAAATCCCTTTTATTGGAAATGCCTTTTATTACTGCAAATAGTGGTTATAGTCTCACAATCCTAGTGCACATCCTAATGCACTGATTCCCACAAAACCATGTGACCTTACTTCCTATGAACAATAATGCCCTTAATCGACATTTTATTTTAGACTAGAAGCATTTGTTTTGATGTTTCCTTAGTGGAAGTTATACTTCCTGCTCAGGCAGTTATAAGTGAAGGATACATTAGGCCGTTGTCATAAATAATATAAAACGTTTTACTGAGGTTTTTAGAAATGCGTGTTAGGATGATTGCAAACCTCAGGAGTGGATGAGCTTGCCACTGGAAATGGTTTGGATGCCTTGATTGACATGTGGTCAAAAACGTTGCAATTTGGCCTTTCTTTATTGCAGTGCTAAAAATCACTGTTTGACAAATTATTATTCCCTGCTTGCAGAAGTGAGCTCTTGCTCGTTTATAAGTTAGACAACAATTCAAAATTCTGTCCATAAATTCATGGATTGTCATAAATCACCATTTAATGACGGGTACGTTGATTGACGGTTCAAACTCAACTAATATGGCTGTTAAATGTAGGTCCAGGATGAATATTATGAGATTAATAAATTAGAGGGATAAATAAAAAGATCAGAAGTCGGACAAGATAATGTGGGGAACAGGTTTACCTATTACGCACCAACTTTTTTTTGGGCTGCGAACAGAATTATGAAGTAAACAACATAACAACACGTCGTCAGCTTAGTTGATTATACCACATTGCCGGTCTCCGGTTGTTGCAAAGAGAGTATAAAAGAAGAAAACGTGTTTTGCAATTCAGTCAAATGTACTGAGCCTTTAAACTGTCATACAGTGCCGAAGGCTCAAGGTGATCTATTGGAATCACTGTTCGTCCGTCGTCCGTCCGTCGGACGAAGTTTTGCTTCAGACGACTTCTCCTCAGAAACCGCTTGACCAATTTTGACCAATCGTCACTTGGAAGATCATTAGATGAATGCTTTTTAGATTTATTAAAATTAGGTCAGCGCGACACCCAAGATGGCCGCCATTACCAGATATGGTCGAAACGTTAAAAAATCTTCTTCTCAAGAACCGCTGGACAGATTTCGACATTTTTTCTTTTAAAATGATTGCCAACGCTTGGACTATGAAATTTGTTCAAATGCAGTCCCCCGTATCAAAAATGGCCGTGCCAGGTTCTATAAGCTTACGGTCCTTTACCAAGTTTGTTCAAATGGTGACCCTGTGGTCACATTTGGCCCCGCCCCAGGGGTCACATGTTTTATATAGACTTATAGGGAAATATTGAAAAAAACTTCTGAAACTACAAGAGCCAGAGGTTTAATATTTTGCGTTTGCTATAAGCTTATGGTCCTCTACCAAGTTTGTTCAAATGGTGACCCTGGGGTCACATTTGGCCCCGCCCCAGGGGTCACATATTTTATATAGACTTCTATAAGGAAATACTTAAAAAATCTTCTCGGAATCTACAAGAGCCAGTGGTTTATGGTCCTCTACCTAGCTCGTTCAAATGGTGATCCTGGGGTCACATTTGGTCCCGTTCCAGAGGTCACATGTTTTAGAAAGACTTACATTTTGCATGTTTTACATAGACTTATATAGGGAAAACTTAAAATATATTCTTCTCTGAAATTACAAGAGCCAGAGGTTTAATGTTTTGCGTTAGGCTTATGGTCCTCTACCAAGTTTGTTCAAATGGTGACCCTTGGGTCACATTTGGCCCCACCCAGGGGTCAAATGTTTTACATAGACTTGTATAGGGAAATACTTACAAAATATTCTTCTGAAACTACAAGAGCCAGAGGTTTAATATTTTGCATTTACTATAAGCTTATGGTCCTCTACCAAGCTTCTTCAA
>JAWPHD010019326.1:0-36189 GCA_037043455.1 Cyrtodaria siliqua
TATTCTAGTGTATATTGATTTTTAGTTTCCTCTATACTTCCTGGATATTCTAGTGTATACCGATTTTCAGTTTCCTCTATAGCTCCTGGATATTCTAGTGAATATTGATTTTTAGTTTCCTCTATATTCTCCTGGATAGTCTGGTGTGTATTGTTTTTTAGTTTCATCTATACCTCTTGGATATTCTAGTGTATACTGATTTGTAGTTTCCTCTATATCTCCTGGATAGTCTGGTCTGTATTGTTTTTTAGTTTCATCTATACCTCCTGGATAGTCTAGTGTATATTGATTTTTAGTTTCCTCTATATCTCCAGGATATTCTAGTGTATACTGATTTTTAGTTTCCTCCATACCTCTTGGATATTCTAGTGTATATTGATTTTTAGTTTTCTCTATATCTCTTGGATAGTCTGGTGTAAATCGATTTTTAGTTTCCTCCATACCTCCTGGATAGTCTAGTGTATATTGCTTTTTAGTTTTCTCTATAGCTCCTGGATATTCTAGTGTATATTGATTTTTAGTTTTCTCTATACCTCCTGGATAGTCTAGTGTATACTGCTTTTTATATTCCTCTATATCCCATGGATAGTCTAGTGTATATTGATTTTTTAGTTTCCTCTATGCCGTACTTCCTGTATAGTCTAGTGTATTTTGATTTTTAGTTTCCTCTATGCCGTACTTCCTGTATAGTCTAGTGTATATTGATTTTTAGTTTCCTCTATGCCGTACTTCCTGGATAGTCTAGTGTATATTGATTTTAGTTTCCTCTATATCTCCTGGATAGTCTGGTGTATATTGATTTTTAGTATACTCTGTACCTCCTGTATAGTCTAGTGTATATTGATTTTTAGTTTGCTCTATACCTCTTGGATAGTCTAGTGTATACTGATTTTTAGTTTCCTCTATACCTCCTGGATCGTCTAGTGTATATTTATTTTTAATTTCCTCTATATCTCCTGGAAAGTCTAGTGTAGATTTATTTTTAGTTTCCTCTATACCTCCTGGATATTCTAGTGTATACTTATTTTTAGTTTCCTCTATACCTCCTGGATATTCTAGTGTATATTGATTTTTAGTTTTCTCCATACCTCCTGGATAGTCTGGTGTATATTGTTTTTTAGTTTCCTCTATACCTCCTGGATAGTCTAGTGTATACAGATTTTTAGTTTCCTCTACACCTCCTGGATAGTCTAGTGTATATGATTTTAGTTTCCTCTATACCTCCTGGATTGTCGAGTGTATAATGACTTTTAGTTTCCTGCATACCTCTTGGATATTCTAGTGTATATTGATTTTTAGTTTTCTCTATATCTCCTGGATAGTCTGGTGTATATTGTTTTTTAGTTTCCTCTATGCCTCCTGGATAGTCTGGTGTATATCGATTTTAGTTTCCTCTATATCTCCTTGATAGTCTAGTGTATACTGATTTTTAGTTTCCTCTATACCTCCTGGATAGTCTGGTGTATACTGATTTTAAGTTATCTCTTTACCTCCTGGATAGTCTAGTGTATACTGATTTTAAGTTTCCTCTATATCTCCTGGATAGTCTAGTGTATATTGATTTTTAGTTTCCTCTATATCTCCTGGATAGGCTGGTGTATACTGATTTTTAGTTTCCTCTATACTTCTTGGATAGTCTAGTGTATATTGATTTTTAGTTTTCTCTATATCTCCTGGATAGTCTGGTGTATACTGATTTTAAGTTTCCTCTATATCTCCTGGATAGTCTAGTGTATATTGATATTTAGTTTCCTCTATATCCCCTGGATAGTCTGGTGTATATTGATTTTTAGTTATCTCTTTACCTCCTGATAGTCTAGTGTATACTGATATTAGTTTCCTCCATATCTCCTGGATAGTCTAGTGTATATTGATTTTTAGTTTCCTCTATATCTCCTGGATAGTCTGGTGTATATTGATTTTTAGTTTCCTCTATACCTCTTGGATAGTCTAGTGTATACTGATTTTTAATTTCCTCTATACCTCCTGGATAGTCTAGTGTATATTGATTTGTAGTTTCCTCTATGCTGTACCTCCTGTATAGTCTGGTTTATATTGCTTTTTAGTTTCCACTATACCTCCTGGATAGTCTAATGTATACTGATTTTAATTTCCTCTATACCTCCTGGATAGTCTAGTGTATATTGATTTGTAGTTTCCTCTATGCTGTACCTCCTGTATAGTCTGGTTTATATTGATTTTAGTTTCCTCTATACCTCTTGGATATTCTAGTGTATACTGATTTTTTAGTTTCCTCTATATCTCCTGGATAGTCTGGTGTATATCGATTTTTAGTTTCCTCTATACCTCCTGGATAGTCCAGTGTATACTGATTTTTAGTTTCCTCCTTACCTCCTGGATAGTCTAGTGTATATTGATTTTAGTTTCCTCTATGCCTCCTGGATAGTCTAGTGTATACTGATTTTTAGTTTCCTCTGTACCTCTTGGATAGTCTAGTGTATATTGATTTGTAGTTTCCTCTATGCTGTACCTCCTGTATAGTCTGGTTTATATTGCTTTTTAGTTTCCACTATACCTCCTGGATAGTCTAATGTATACTGATTTTTAGTTTCCTCTATACCTCTTGGATATTCTAGTGTATACTGATTTTTAGTTTCCTCTATATCTCCTGGATAGTCTGGTGTATATCGATTTTTAGTTTCCTCTATACCTCCTGGATAGTCCAGTGTATACTGATTTTTAGTTTCCTCCTTACCTCCTGGATAGTCTAGTGTATATTGATTTTAGTTTCCTCTATACCTCCTGGATAGTCTAGTGTATACTGATTTTCAGTTTCCTCTGTACCTCTTGGATAGTCTAGTGTATATTGATTTGTAGTTTCCTCTCTGCTGTACCTCCTCTATAGTCTGGTTTATATTGCTTTTAAGTTTCCTCTATATCTCCTGGATATTCTAGTGTATATTATACAATTATGGACTTTTCAGCTGTTATACATGATGTGATATGCACCAAAAAAATCATTATTGACCGAGGCGATAGCCGAGGTCAATAATGATTTTTTGGTGCATATCAACATCATGTATAACAGCTGAAAAGTCCATAACTGTTTTATTATATAACCCTCAATTTACAATTATATAAAACAGGTCAATATCAAAAAAACAATTATATAAAACAGGTCAATATCAAAAAAACAGGTCAATATCAAAAAAACAGGTCAATATCGCTAGATATTTTTTCTAAAAAATTACTTTTTAGCCAATGAAAACGCGTCTATTTATAGGTTATATAATAATAATTTTTATATTTCTCTATACCTCCTGGATAGTCTGTTGTATAATGATTTTTATATTCCTCAATACCTCCTGGATATTCTAGTGTATATTGATTTTTAGTTTCCTCTATATCTCCTGGATAGTCTGGTGTATATTGATTTTTAGTTTCCTCTATATCTCCTGGATAGTCTGGTGTATATTGTTTTTTAGTTTCCTCTATACCTCCTGGATATTCTGGTGTATACTGATTTTTAGTTTCCTTTATACTTCCTAGATATTCTAGTGTATACTGATTTTTAGTTTCCTCTATATCTCCTGGATAGTCTGGTGTATATCGATTTTTAGTTTCCTCTACACCTCCTGGATAGTCTAGTGTATATTGATTTTAGTTTCCTCTATACCTCCTGGATAGTCTAATGTATACTGATTTTTAATTTCCTCTATACCTCCTAGATAGTCTAGTGTATATTGATTTGTAGTTTCCTCTATGCTGTACCTCCTGTATAGTCTGGTTTATATTGATTTTTAGTTTCCTCTATACCTCTTGGATATTCTAGTGTATACTGATTTTTTAGTTTCCTCTATATCTCCTGGATAGTCTGGTGTATATCGATTTTTAGTTTCCTCTATACCTCCTGGATAGTCCAGTGTATACTGATTTTTAGTTTCCTCCTTACCTCCTGGATAGTCTAGTGTATATTGATTTTAGTTTCCTCTATGCCTCCTGGATAGTCTAGTGTATACTGATTTTTAGTTTCCTCTGTACCTCTTGGATAGTCTAGTGTATATTGATTTGTAGTTTCCTCTATGCTGTACCTCCTGTATAGTCTGGTTTATATTGCTTTTTAGTTTCCACTATACCTCCTGGATAGTCTAATGTATACTGATTTTTAGTTTCCTCTATACCTCTTGGATATTCTAGTGTATACTGATTTTTAGTTTCCTCTATATCTCCTGGATAGTCTGGTGTATATCGATTTTTAGTTTCCTCTATACCTCCTGGATAGTCCAGTGTATACTGATTTTTAGTTTCCTCCTTACCTCCTGGATAGTCTAGTGTATATTGATTTTAGTTTCCTCTATACCTCCTGGATAGTCTAGTGTATACTGATTTTTAGTTTCCTCTGTACCTCTTGGATAGTCTAGTGTATATTGATTTGTAGTTTCCTCTCTGCTGTACCTCCTCTATAGTCTGGTTTATATTGCTTTTAAGTTTCCTCTATATCTCCTGGATATTCTAGTGTATATTATACAATTATGGACTTTTCAGCTGTTATACATGATGTGATATGCACCAAAAAAATCATTATTGACCGAGGCGATAGCCGAGGTCAATAATGATTTTTTGGTGCATATCAACATCATGTATAACAGCTGAAAAGTCCATAACTGTTTTATTATATAACCCTCAATTTACAATTATATAAAACAGGTCAATATCAAAAAAACAATTATATAAAACAGGTCAATATCAAAAAAACAGGTCAATATCAAAAAAACAGGTCAATATCGCTAGATATTTTTTCTAAAAAATTACTTTTTAGCCAATGAAAACGCGTCTATTTATAGGTTATATAATAATAATTTTTATATTTCTCTATACCTCCTGGATAGTCTGTTGTATAATGATTTTTATATTCCTCAATACCTCCTGGATATTCTAGTGTATATTGATTTTTAGTTTCCTCTATATCTCCTGGATAGTCTGGTGTATATTGATTTTTAGTTTCCTCTATATCTCCTGGATAGTCTGGTGTATATTGTTTTTTAGTTTCCTCTATACCTCCTGGATATTCTAGTGTATACTGATTTTTAGTTTCCTTTATACTTCCTAGATATTCTAGTGTATACTGATTTTTAGTTTCCTCTATATCTCCTGGATAGTCTGGTGTATATCGATTTTTAGTTTCCTCTACACCTCCTGGATAGTCTAGTGTATATTGATTTTAGTTTCCTCTATACCTCCTGGATTGTCTAGTGTATACTGATTTTAGTTTCCTCTATATCTCCTGGATAGTCTGGTGTATATTGTTTTTTAGTTTCCTCTATACCTCCTGGATAGTCTAGTGTATACTGATTTTTAGTTTCCTCTGTACCTCTTGGATAGTCTAGTGTATATTGATTTGTAGTTTCCTCTCTGCTGTACCTCCTGTATAGTCTGGTTTATATTGCTTTTAAGTTTCCTCTATATCTCCTGGATAGTCTAGTGTATATTGATTTTTATATTCCTCTATACCTCCTGGATAGTCTGTTGTATAATGATTTTTATATTCCTCAATACCTCCTGGATATTCTAGTGTATATTGATTTTTAGTTTCCTCTATATCTCCTGGATAGTCTGGTGTATATTGTTTTTTAGTTTCCTCTATACCTCCTGGATAGTCTGGTGTATATTGATTTTTAGTTTCCTCTATATCTCCTGGATAGTTTGGTGTATATTGATTTTTAGTTTCCTCTATACCTCCTGGATAGTCTAGTGTATATTTAGTTTCCTCTATACTTTAGGAAAGTCTAGTGTAGTGTATATTGATTTTTAGTTTCTTCTATACCTCCTGGATAGTCCAGTGTATTTTGATTTTTAGTTTCCTCTATACCTCCTAGATTGTCTAGTGTATATTGATTTTTAGTTTCCTCTATACCTCCTGGATAGTACAGTGTATTTTGATTTTTAGTTTCCTCTGTACCTCCTGTATAGTCTAGTGTATATTGATTTTTAGTTTCCTCTATACCTCTTGGATAGTCTAGTGTATACTGATTTTTAGTTTCCTCTATACCTCCTGGATAGTCTAGTGTATACTGCTTTTCATATTCCTCTATACCTCATGGATAGTCTAGTGTATATTGATTTTTTAGTTTCCCCTATGCCGTACCTCCTGTATAGTCTAGTGTATTTTGATTTTTAGTTTCCTCTATACCTCCTGGATAGTCTAGTGTATACTGATTTTTAGTTTCCTCTATACCTCCTGGATCATCTAGTGTATATTTATTTTTAGTTTCCTCTATATCTCCTGGATATTCTAGTGTATATTGATTTTTAGTTTCCTCTATACCTCCTGGATATTCTAGTGTATACTGATTTTTAGTTTCCTCTGTACCTCCTGGATATTCTAGTGTATATTGATTTTTAGTTTTCTCTATATCTCCTGGATAGTCTGGTGTATATTGTTTTTTAGTTTCCTCTATATCTCCTGGATAGTCTGGTGTATATTGATTTTTAGTTTCCTCCATACCTCCTGGATATTCTAGTGTATATTGATTTGTAGTTTCCTCTATACCTCCTGGATAATCTGGTGTATATTTATTTTTAGTGTTTCCTCTATACCTCCTGGATAGATTAGTGTATATTGATTCATAGTTTCCTCTATACCTCCTGGATAGTCTGTTGTATAATGATTTTTAGTTTCCTCTATACCTCCTGGATATTCTAGTGTATATTAATTTTTAGTTTCCTCTATACCTCCTGGATAGTCTGTTGTATAATGATTTTTATATTCCTCTATACCTCCTGGATAGTCTGTTGTATAATGATTTTTATATTCCTCTATACCTCCTGGATATTCTAGTGTATATTGATTTTTAGTTTCCTCTATACTTCCTGGATATTCTAGTGTATACTGATTTTCAGTTTCCTCTATAGCTCCTGGATATTCTAGTGTATATTGATTTTTAGTTTCCTCTATATCTCCTGGATAGTCTGGTGTGTATTGTTTTTTAGTTTCCTCTATACCTCCTGGATATTCTAGTGTATATTGATTTTTAGTTTCCTCTATACCTCTTTGATATTCTAGTGTATACTGAATTTTAGTTTCCTCTGTTCTTCCTGGATATTCTAGTGTATATTGATTTTTAGTTTCCTCTATACTTCCTAGATAGTCTAGTGTATACTGCTTTTTATATTCCTCTATACTTCTTGGATATTCTAGTGTATATTGATTTTTAGTTTCCTCTATACTTCCTGGATATTCTAGTGTATACCGATTTTCAGTTTCCTCTATAGCTCCTGGATATTCTAGTGAATATTGAGTTTTAGTTTCCTCTATATCTCCTGGATAGTCTGGTGTGTATTGTTTTTTAGTTTCATCTATACCTCTTGGATATTCTAGTGTATACTGATTTGTAGTTTCCTCTATATCTCCTGGATAGTCTGGTCTGTATTGTTTTTTAGTTTCATCTATACCTCCTGGATAGTCTAGTGTATATTGATTTTTAGTTTCCTCTATATCTCCAGGATATTCTAGTGTATACTGATTTTTAGTTTCCTCCATACCTCTTGGATATTCTAGTGTATATTGATTTTTAGTTTTCTCTATATCTCCTGGATAGTCTGGTGTAAATCGATTTTTAGTTTCCTCCATACCTCCTGGATAGTCTAGTGTATATTGCTTTTTAGTTTTCTCTATAGCTCCTGGATATTCTAGTGTATATTGATTTTTAGTTTTCTCTATACCTCCTGGATAGTCTAGTGTATACTGCTTTTTATATTCCTCTATATCCCATGGATAGTCTAGTGTATATTGATTTTTTAGTTTCCTCTATGCCGTACTTCCTGTATAGTCTAGTGTATTTTGATTTTTAGTTTCCTCTATGCCGTACTTCCTGTATAGTCTAGTGTATATTGATTATTTAGTTTCCTCTATGCCGTACTTCCTGGATAGTCTAGTGTATATTGATTTTTAGTTTCCTCTATATCTCCTGGATAGTCTGGTGTATATTGATTTTTAGTATACTCTGTACCTCCTGTATAGTCTAGTGTATATTGATTTTTAGTTTGCTCTATACCTCTTGGATAGTCTAGTGTATACTGATTTTTAGTTTCCTCTATACCTCCTGGATCGTCTAGTGTATATTTATTTTTAATTTCCTCTATATCTCCTGGAAAGTCTAGTGTAGATTTATTTTTAGTTTCCTCTATACCTCCTGGATATTCTAGTGTATACTTATTTTTAGTTTCCTCTATACCTCCTGGATATTCTAGTGTATATTGATTTTTAGTTTTCTCCATACCTCCTGGATAGTCTGGTGTATATTGTTTTTTAGTTTCCTCTATACCTCCTGGATAGTCTAGTGTATACAGATTTTTAGTTTCCTCTACACCTCCTGGATAGTCTAGTGTATATTGATTTTAGTTTCCTCTATACCTCCTGGATTGTCGAGTGTATACTGACTTTTAGTTTCCTGCATACCTCTTGGATATTCTAGTGTATATTGATTTTTAGTTTTCTCTATATCTCCTGGATAGTCTGGTGTATATTGTTTTTTAGTTTCCTCTATGCCTCCTGGATAGTCTGGTGTATATCGATTTTTAGTTTCCTCTATATCTCCTTGATAGTCTAGTGTATACTGATTTTTAGTTTCCTCTATACCTCCTGGATAGTCTGGTGTATACTGATTTTAAGTTATCTCTTTACCTCCTGGATAGTCTAGTGTATACTGATTTTAAGTTTCCTCTATATCTCCTGGATAGTCTAGTGTATATTGATTTTTAGTTTCCTCTATATCTCCTGGATAGGCTGGTGTATACTGATTTTTAGTTTCCTCTATACTTCTTGGATAGTCTAGTGTATATTGATTTTTAGTTTTCTCTATATCTCCTGGATAGTCTGGTGTATACTGATTTTAAGTTTCCTCTATATCTCCTGGATAGTCTAGTGTATATTGATATTTAGTTTCCTCTATATCCCCTGGATAGTCTGGTGTATATTGATTTTTAGTTATCTCTTTACCTCCTGGATAGTCTAGTGTATACTGATATTAGTTTCCTCCATATCTCCTGGATAGTCTAGTGTATATTGATTTTTAGTTTCCTCTATATCTCCTGGATAGTCTGGTGTATATTGATTTTTAGTTTCCTCTATACCTCTTGGATAGTCTAGTGTATACTGATTTTTAATTTCCTCTATACCTCCTGGATAGTCTAGTGTATATTGATTTGTAGTTTCCTCTATGCTGTACCTCCTGTATAGTCTGGTTTATATTGCTTTTTAGTTTCCACTATACCTCCTGGATAGTCTAATGTATACTGATTTTTAATTTCCTCTATACCTCCTGGATAGTCTAGTGTATATTGATTTGTAGTTTCCTCTATGCTGTACCTCCTGTATAGTCTGGTTTATATTGATTTTTAGTTTCCTCTATACCTCTTGGATATTCTAGTGTATACTGATTTTTTAGTTTCCTCTATATCTCCTGGATAGTCTGGTGTATATCGATTTTTAGTTTCCTCTATACCTCCTGGATAGTCCAGTGTATACTGATTTTTAGTTTCCTCCTTACCTCCTGGATAGTCTAGTGTATATTGATTTTAGTTTCCTCTATGCCTCCTGGATAGTCTAGTGTATACTGATTTTTAGTTTCCTCTGTACCTCTTGGATAGTCTAGTGTATATTGATTTGTAGTTTCCTCTATGCTGTACCTCCTGTATAGTCTGGTTTATATTGCTTTTTAGTTTCCACTATACCTCCTGGATAGTCTAATGTATACTGATTTTTAGTTTCCTCTATACCTCTTGGATATTCTAGTGTATACTGATTTTTAGTTTCCTCTATATCTCCTGGATAGTCTGGTGTATATCGATTTTTAGTTTCCTCTATACCTCCTGGATAGTCCAGTGTATACTGATTTTTAGTTTCCTCCTTACCTCCTGGATAGTCTAGTGTATATTGATTTTAGTTTCCTCTATACCTCCTGGATAGTCTAGTGTATACTGATTTTTAGTTTCCTCTGTACCTCTTGGATAGTCTAGTGTATATTGATTTGTAGTTTCCTCTCTGCTGTACCTCCTCTATAGTCTGGTTTATATTGCTTTTAAGTTTCCTCTATATCTCCTGGATATTCTAGTGTATATTATACAATTATGGACTTTTCAGCTGTTATACATGATGTGATATGCACCAAAAAAATCATTATTGACCGAGGCGATAGCCGAGGTCAATAATGATTTTTTGGTGCATATCAACATCATGTATAACAGCTGAAAAGTCCATAACTGTTTTATTATATAACCCTCAATTTACAATTATATAAAACAGGTCAATATCAAAAAAACAATTATATAAAACAGGTCAATATCAAAAAAACAGGTCAATATCAAAAAAACAGGTCAATATCGCTAGATATTTTTTCTAAAAAATTACTTTTTAGCCAATGAAAACGCGTCTATTTATAGGTTATATAATAATAATTTTTATATTTCTCTATACCTCCTGGATAGTCTGTTGTATAATGATTTTTATATTCCTCAATACCTCCTGGATATTCTAGTGTATATTGATTTTTAGTTTCCTCTATATCTCCTGGATAGTCTGGTGTATATTGATTTTTAGTTTCCTCTATATCTCCTGGATAGTCTGGTGTATATTGTTTTTTAGTTTCCTCTATACCTCCTGGATATTCTAGTGTATACTGATTTTTAGTTTCCTTTATACTTCCTAGATATTCTAGTGTATACTGATTTTTAGTTTCCTCTATATCTCCTGGATAGTCTGGTGTATATCGATTTTTAGTTTCCTCTACACCTCCTGGATAGTCTAGTGTATATTGATTTTAGTTTCCTCTATACCTCCTGGATAGTCTAATGTATACTGATTTTTAATTTCCTCTATACCTCCTGGATAGTCTAGTGTATATTGATTTGTAGTTTCCTCTATGCTGTACCTCCTGTATAGTCTGGTTTATATTGATTTTTAGTTTCCTCTATACCTCTTGGATATTCTAGTGTATACTGATTTTTTAGTTTCCTCTATATCTCCTGGATAGTCTGGTGTATATCGATTTTTAGTTTCCTCTATACCTCCTGGATAGTCCAGTGTATACTGATTTTTAGTTTCCTCCTTACCTCCTGGATAGTCTAGTGTATATTGATTTTAGTTTCCTCTATGCCTCCTGGATAGTCTAGTGTATACTGATTTTTAGTTTCCTCTGTACCTCTTGGATAGTCTAGTGTATATTGATTTGTAGTTTCCTCTATGCTGTACCTCCTGTATAGTCTGGTTTATATTGCTTTTTAGTTTCCACTATACCTCCTGGATAGTCTAATGTATACTGATTTTTAGTTTCCTCTATACCTCTTGGATATTCTAGTGTATACTGATTTTTAGTTTCCTCTACATCTCCTGGATAGTCTGGTGTATATCGATTTTTAGTTTCCTCTATACCTCCTGGATAGTCCAGTGTATACTGATTTTTAGTTTCCTCCTTACCTCCTGGATAGTCTAGTGTATATTGATTTTAGTTTCCTCTATACCTCCTGGATAGTCTAGTGTATACTGATTTTTAGTTTCCTCTGTACCTCTTGGATAGTCTAGTGTATATTGATTTGTAGTTTCCTCTCTGCTGTACCTCCTCTATAGTCTGGTTTATATTGCTTTTAAGTTTCCTCTATATCTCCTGGATATTCTAGTGTATATTATACAATTATGGACTTTTCAGCTGTTATACATGATGTGATATGCACCAAAAAAATCATTATTGACCGAGGCGATAGCCGAGGTCAATAATGATTTTTTGGTGCATATCAACATCATGTATAACAGCTGAAAAGTCCATAACTGTTTTATTATATAACCCTCAATTTACAATTATATAAAAACAGGTCAATATCAAAAAAACAATTATATAAAACAGGTCAATATCAAAAAAACAGGTCAATATCAAAAAAACAGGTCAATATCGCTAGATATTTTTTCTAAAAAATTACTTTTTAGCCAATGAAAACACGTCTATTTATAGGTTATATAATAATAATTTTTATATTTCTCTATACCTCCTGGATAGTCTGTTGTATAATGATTTTTATATTCCTCAATACCTCCTGGATATTCTAGTGTATATTGATTTTTAGTTTCCTCTATATCTCCTGGATAGTCTGGTGTATATTGATTTTTAGTTTCCTCTATATCTCCTGGATAGTCTGGTGTATATTGTTTTTTAGTTTCCTCTATACCTCCTGGATATTCTAGTGTATACTGATTTTTAGTTTCCTTTATACTTCCTAGATATTCTAGTGTATACTGATTTTTAGTTTCCTCTATATCTCCTGGATAGTCTGGTGTATATCGATTTTTAGTTTCCTCTACACCTCCTGGATAGTCTAGTGTATATTGATTTTAGTTTCCTCTATACCTCCTGGATTGTCTAGTGTATACTGATTTTAGTTTCCTCTATATCTCCTGGATAGTCTGGTGTATATTGTTTTTTAGTTTCCTCTATACCTCCTGGATAGTCTAGTGTATACTGATTTTTAGTTTCCTCTATATATCCTGGATAGTCTGGTGTATATTTATTTTTAGTTTCCTCTATATCTCCTGGATAGTCTGGTGTATATCGATTTTTAGTTTCCCTCTTACCTCCTGGATAGTCTAGTGTATATTGATTTTAGTTTCCTCTATACCTCCTGGATATGCTAGTGTATACTGATTTTTAGTTTCCTCTATAGCTCCTGGATATTCTAGTGTATATCGATTTTTAGTTTCCTCTATATCTCCTGGATAGTCTGGTGTATATTGATTTTAGTTTTCTCTATACCTCCTGGATATGCTAGTGTATACTGATTTTTAGTTTCCTCTATATCTCCTGGATAGTCTGGTGTATATCGATTTTTAGTTTCCTCTATACCTCCTGGATAGTCCAGTGTATACTGATTTTTAGTTTCCTCCTTACCTCCTGGATAGTCTGGTGTATATTGATTTTAGTTTCCTCTATACCTCCTGGATATGCTAGTGTATACTGATTTTTAGTTTCCTCTATATCTCCTGGATAGTCTGGTGTATATCGATTTTTAGTTTACTCCTTACCTCCTGGATAGTCTAGTGTATATTAATTTTAGTTTCCTCTATACCTCCTGGATATGCTAGTGTATACCGATTTTTAGTTTCCTCTATATCTCCTGGATAGTCTAGTGTATATTGATTTTAGTTTCCTCTATACCTCCTGGATAGTCTAGTGTATACTGATTTTTAGTTTCCTCTGTACCTCTTGGATAGTCTAGTGTATATTGATTTGTAGTTTCCTCTCTGCTGTACCTCCTCTATAGTCTGGTTTATATTGCTTTTAAGTTTCCTCTATATCTCCTGGATATTCTAGTGTATATTAATTTTTATATTTCTCTATACCTCCTGGATAGTCTGTTGTATAATGATTTTTATATTCCTCAATACCTCCTGGATATTCTAGTGTATATTGATTTTTAGTTTCCTCTATATCTCCTGGATAGTCTGGTGTATATTGATTTTTAGTTTCCTCTATATCTCCTGGATAGTCTGGTGTATATTGTTTTTTAGTTTCCTCTATACCTCCTGGATATTCTAGTGTATACTGATTTTTAGTTTCCTTTATACTTCCTAGATATTCTAGTGTATACTGATTTTTAGTTTCCTCTATATCTCCTGGATAGTCTGGTGTATATCGATTTTTAGTTTCCTCTACACCTCCTGGATAGTCTAGTGTATATTGATTTTAGTACCTCTATACCTCCTGGATTGTCTAGTGTATACTGATTTTAGTTTCCTCTATATCTCCTGGATAGTCTGGTGTATATTGTTTTTTAGTTTCCTCTATACCTCCTGGATAGTCTAGTGTATACTGATTTTTAGTTTCCTCTATATATCCTGGATAGTCTGGTGTATATTTATTTTTAGTTTCCTCTATATCTCCTGGATAGTCTGGTGTATATCGATTTTTAGTTTCCTCCTTACCTCCTGGATAGTCTAGTGTATATTGATTTTAGTTTCCTCTATACCTCCTGGATATGCTAGTGTATACTGATTTTTAGTTTCCTCTATAGCTCCTGGATATTCTAGTGTATATCGATTTTTAGTTTCCTCTATATCTCCTGGATAGTCTGGTGTATATTGATTTTAGTTTTCTCTATACCTCCTGGATATGCTAGTGTATACTGATTTTTAGTTTCCTCTATATCTCCTGGATAGTCTGGTGTATATCGATTTTTAGTTTCCTCTATACCTCCTGGATAGTCCAGTGTATACTGATTTTTAGTTTCCTCCTTACCTCCTGGATAGTCTGGTGTATATTGATTTTAGTTTCCTCTATACCTCCTGGATATGCTAGTGTATACTGATTTTTAGTTTCCTCTATATCTCCTGGATAGTCTGGTGTATATCGATTTTTAGTTTACTCCTTACCTCCTGGATAGTCTAGTGTATATTAATTTTAGTTTCCTCTATACCTCCTGGATATGCTAGTGTATACCGATTTTTAGTTTCCTCTATATCTCCTGGATAGTCTGGTATATATCGATTTTTAGTTTCCTCTATACCTCCTGGATTGTTCAGTGTATACTGATTTTTAGTTTCCTCCTTACCTCCTGGATAGTCTGGTGTATACTGATTTTAGTTTCCTCTATACCTCCTGGATAGTCTAGTGTATACTGATTTTTAGTTTCCTCTGTACCTCTTGGATAGTCTAGTGTATATTGATTTGTAGTTTCCTCTCTGCTGTACCTCCTGTATAGTCTGGTTTATATTGCTTTTAAGTTTCCTCTATATCTCCTGGATAGTCTAGTGTATATTGATTTTTATATTCCTCTATACCTCCTGGATAGTCTGTTGTATAATGATTTTTATATTCCTCAATACCTCCTGGATATTCTAGTGTATATTGATTTTTAGTTTCCTCTATATCTCCTGGATAGTCTGGTGTATATTGTTTTTTAGTTTCCTCTATACCTCCTGGAAAGTCTGGTGTATATTGATTTTTAGTTTCCTCTATATCTCCTGGATAGTTTGGTGTATATTGATTTTTAGTTTCCTCTATACCTCCTGGATAGTCTAGTGTATATTTAGTTTCCTCTATACTTTAGGAAAGTCTAGTGTAGTGTATATTGATTTTTAGTTTCTTCTATACCTCCTGGATAGTCCAGTGTATTTTGATTTTTAGTTTCCTCTATACCTCCTAGATTGTCTAGTGTATATTGATTTTTAGTTTACTCTATACCTCCTGGATAGTACAGTGTATTTTGATTTTTAGTTTCCTCTATACCTCCTGGATAGTCTAGTGTATATTGATTTTAGTTTCCTCTATACCTCCTGGATAGTCTAGTGTATACTGCTTTTAGTTTCCTCTGTACCTCTTGGATAGTCAAGTGTATATTGATTTGTAGTTTCCTCTATGCCGTACGTCCTGTATAGTCTGGTTTATATTGCTTTTAAGTATCCTCTATATCTCCTGGATGGTCTAGTGTATATTGATTTTCAGTTTCCTCTATACCCCCTGTATAGTCTGGTGTATATTGATTTTTAGTTTCCTCTTTACCTCCTGGATAGTCTAGTGTATATTTGTTTTTAGTTTCCTCTATATCTCCTGGATAGTTTGGTGTATATTGATTTTTAGTTTCCTCTATATCTCCTGGATAGTCTAGTGTATATTGATTTTAGTTTCCTCTATACCTCCTGGATAGTCTTGTGCATACTGCTTTTAGTTTCCTCTGTACCTCTTGGATAGTCAAGTGTATATTGATTTGTAGTTTCCTCTATGCCGTACGTCCTGTATAGTCTGGTTTATATTGCTTTTAAGTATCCTCTATATCTCCTGGATGGTCTAGTGTATATTGATTTTCAGTTTCCTCCATACCTCCTGGATAGGCTGGTGTATATTGATTTTTAGTTTCCTCTTTACCTTCTGGATAGTCTAGTGCATATTTGTTTTTAGTTTCCTCTATATCTCCTGGATTGTCTAGTGTATACTGATTTTTATATTCCTCTATATCTCCTGGATAGTCTGGTGTATATTGATTTTTAGTTTCCTCTATACCTCCTGGATAGTCTGGTGTATATTGATTTTTAGTTTCCTCTATACCTCCTGGATAGTCTGGTGTATATTGATTTTTAGTTTCCTCTATGATGTTCCTCCTGTATAATCTCTTTATCTCTACTTAATGCAAACATGAGAAGATTTTTTCAGTTATGGTTGACTTCTTTACTTTATTTCGACAATATCCAATCATGTGTGAGGGCTGAAGAGGAACCATTCTAGTAAAAGTTTACAGACAGACAGAGGACGAGTGGACACATGACAGAGGACGAGTGGACACAACAGCTCACCTTTGAGTAATAAAAATAAAGATGCAAATAATTGATGGAGTGAGCCCATATTTAAACTTGATCTGTACTTGTGTAAGTTACATGAACACCAAATATATAACTGTTCTTCCAAACGAACAAAAAGCAAGATAATATCTATCCTTTCCAGTCCTCGTTGGGACTACAAAAACTTTTATTGGCAGCAATCTAAATCGCCACCTCCATTTCAGATGGTGTATTGGAAATGGTATGGGGTTTGTAAATTGGTATGGGTTTTGACTGTTTTTCATGTAGCAGTTGATATCTGTTCTTTCTATAGAAATAAATAGCGACCCAGTCAAAAATGACTGGGTACATGACATTTCCATTTTCTTATATTTCTTAATACCATGCTTCGTAACATACACATTCGTTTCATTAAAAGTGTTGTTCTAATCATTAAAATGTCTTGTTACCCCATTATTCCCCCATTCCATTACATAGTCTATCACAGAAATTATTTTTACGCCGCTATGTGATACCTTGTATCACAGTTTTCTTGTGTCTTAGTATTCACTATGTTCAAACGTAATAAATTATATAATTATGTAGTCTAGATCATCCGCGATGCTTGCTTGTGCTTACCTCTATTGGGGCAAGAGACATATCCATGTTTATCTGATTTTCACGTATATCTTTGAGGGCAGCCATGGCCTCCCTCACATCCTCCAGGTCCTGGATTGGGCGATGGAGACGTGTACTGTAGTCATCAATGAAAACGAGAATATCTTCCAACTTCTGCTTGTATTTTGTGTTCAGTTCTCGACCAAACAGAAGTTTCCAAGCCTGGTTTTCAACTTTCAATGCAAGCTTTAGAGGTTCTGTGAACACAATACAGTTGGATTTTAGAAACAAGAGGCCTATTTGTGCCTGTATCACTCTACTGGCAAAATAGTCATGACAGTTTGAGCAATTAAATGTTAAATTGACGGTTTCATCAGTTTTGAACAAAAATGATGGACTTGGGATTCAAATTACCAAAAACCCTGAAATAAATCGGTCTGAAGTCTTGGACGCCAGACTGAAAACCTGAAATAAATCGATTCTTTAAAATGTATAACTGCATAAAACGCGCATGTCCGCAACACAAGCTGAGGTGTTCCTTTCCTGTGTATCTTGACACCTCTTGGTGATAACTGCTTCCCTAATTGAACCACAGCTAGGTAACCACCAGGTCTCTCTGCAGAATGTCACAGTTGTGTTGGTTTCTGATGGGGCTATAAAGGACTCTAGACAATCGTCTGCGAATAGATTTTAATTACATTTTGCATAGTGCCCGGGAGAAACTGAGTATTAGGGCTGTTCCAGAAATTATGATGTCCCCACATAATAGGCACTTTTTATATCCCCACCACCCATGTAATTCAATTAAAATTGTACATGTCACCCATGTAATTCCATTAAATTTTTATACGGCCACCCATGTATATCAAAATAACATTCTACATGACCACCCACATACCCTAATAAATCATTCGACAGAAAATCAACAACCCCGTCGTCCGCCATTGTTGTTACATTTCGGTGTCCTCGGATTTTATCGTAAAATCAGGAGACAAGCAGGCCTTTTTCTGGGTATTTGGGAAAAGGGCCCTTGCAGAAATTGCAAAGTTGGGAAAAAAGTATCGACAAAATACAGGATTTGGAAAATTTCAAAACAAAATACTGCTGCAAAATACAAGTCATTTTTAACTCTCCTAAATTTCAGGGATGAAGCTTAACATTTTTGATGTAGGAGTCAACTGGTCCCCTTGCTGGAAGTATACTTGTGTATGCATATACTTACTCCCTGCTTTATTATACCAATTTTTGGAAGAAAACTTAGTATAACTAAAGAACTGATAAAGATCCTTTTAATCAATAGAATTAATTATTTAAACAAAAATAACCAAACAAACAAATCTATCATTCCCCAACACAAAGTTTAGTTAGTGTCTACTCGCGAAAGTCAAACTCAGTACTCAATCTTGTGAATTGCGCAAAATTAAATTCCTTCTTCTTCTTTCATTTAGAAAAAGATTAAGAGCCAGAAAAATGATAAGGATTGTCCAAGTTATCTATTAAATTATAAATTGTACTTATAAATTTATTTATGATACCGGTCTATTCTCCTCAATATTACCGACGATTTCTAAAAGCGTCGCATTTTATTAATTAAAAGCGTCGCATTTTAGAATATCCTAAAACTGGAAGAACAATCTAATGATGGATGCTTCAAATTATAAAGCAAATTATAATGTGATGTGTTTGATGATGTGTAAAATAAACAGTATCATGTCTGTTTTAATGTTGATTTTATATAAAAACAGCAAGTGTTACTTGTCCACATGGATGCCTGATTTTATAACATTTTCATTCGATGCGAAAAGGACCGCGTACATCGCAACATCTCGAACATCATGTTGTTTTCCGTCATTTTCACAGTGAAAATGAGATTCAACAAACTGTCGTGAAAATAAAAACAAGTTTGTTTTATTTTGTTTTATTACTATTTAGTTCAGGGTTGTGTCTATTTATTTCTGCCAAAAGTAGATGTAGGTAGTTTAGGGGTTAACTCAGTTTGGAGAAGTCAGTAGAAAAAAACTGAATTGGGAAAAAAATATATTTGAAATTGGGAAAAAGCACCTATATTTGGCACTGGGAATGGGACCAAATAGAGGGGTAGAGCGTGCTTATATAACACATAATTTATACTGTCTTTCTATGTCTCTCTGTGTGTAAATTACATTCTCTTTCTTCGCGGTGACCATATATATCCATTGTTTAAAAATATGTCAACCCATGTAAAAAATTAATTGTTTGCCGTCCATGGGTGGGACGTCATAATTTCTGGAACAGCCCTTAGTGGAAATATGGTCAGTAGCAAAAAGGTTTCTGGGGGGTTTAAAACCCGGTTCTAGTGTGCACCAACCTCACTTTGCCCTGTTAAGTTCTTTTAAATTAATAGAGCTGAACATTTAAATATACATGTTGAAACTGACATAGACATCATGCTTCCTGTGAAGTTTCATGAAAAGTGGATGAAACATAGGGGGAGTTGAGCGGACAAGCTTTGATTAAAAAAACTTCAAAGTCCCGTAACTCAGTCAAAAATCATTGTACCAGAACGTCAAGATAAAATGCACTACTAGACATTAGGCTGATACTTCCTGTGAAGTTTCGTGAAAATCGAATGAAAAACGTAGGAGGAGCTGAGCAGACAAGACAGCAAGACAGACAGACAGCCATACTGATGGTCGTACGGACAGACATGAAGGCAACTATATGCTCCACCAAAAATTTCGGGGAGCATAAAAATTGTTTGAGGAATGCAAGTAATTAAAATGTGTTATGCATCGGGATGGGACAAAAGTGTGTTACGCGACACGACGTTACGGCTGACGTGATTCTTATATAACCCCACTTCACTTTGTGAAAGCAGGGGTATAATAAGTTACTTGTGTATTGAAAAGATCTTTTTTTTAAAAAACAAGAAATGTGTCCATGGGATACAGATGCCCTCACTGCAAACCATCTGCCTAACTGTGACCTTGACCTTTGATGCACTGATATGATTCTTGCACAAGACCTTCTCATTGTGATAAACATTTGTGTGAAGTTTGATGCAATTCCCTTCAGTAGATTTCGACTAATGGCTGACATGGAAAAAATGACCTTTGAACTCCAACTGCGACCTTGATCTTTGAGGCACTGACATAATTTTTGCATGCGACCACCTTCTCATTGTGATGTGCAACTGTGTGAAGGCCGACGCAACCCACTTCAGTAGTAAAGGTTGAGACATTATTTTTTTTACGACTTGTTGACCTTTGACCTCCAAGAGTGACCTTGACCTTTGAAGCACTGACATGATTCTTGAATGTGACACACCTTCTCATTGTGATGTACAACTGTGTGAAGTTTGACGCATCTCACTTCAGTAGTTTCCAAGTAATGGCTAAGACATGATTTTTTACGACTTTTTTTACCTTTGACCTCCAAGTGTGAACTTGACCTTTCAAACATGGACTTGATTCTTGTGCGTGACACAATTTCTCAATGTGATGAACATTTGTGTGAAGTTTGATGCAGTTCCCTTCAGTACTTTCCAATTCATGGCTGAGACATGAATTGTTTAATGATTTTTTGACCTTTGACATCCAACTGTGACTTTGAAGCACTGACATGATTCTTACGCGCAACACACCTTGTGCGTGACACACTTTCTCAATGAGATAAACATTTGTGCAAAGTTTGATGAAACTCTCTTCAGTAGTTTCCAAGTAATGACTGAGACATGAATTTTTTTACGATTTTTTGACCTTTGTCCTCCAAGTGTGACCTTGACCTTTGAGGCACTGACATGACTCTTGTATGTGACATACCTTCTCCATGTGATGAATATTTGTGTGAAGTCTGACGCAACTCACTTCAGTAGTTTCCAAGTAATGGCTGAGAAATGTGTTTTTCAAGATTTTTTTACCTTTGACCTCCAAGTATGACCTTAACCTTTAAGATACGGTCATAATTCTTGCACCTTCTCATAGCGATGAACATTTGTGTGAAGTATGACAAAATTCCTTTCAGTAGTTTCCAAGGAATGGCTGAGACACAATTTCGGACGGACAGATGTATATTTGTGTGGCTACCCCTTTTTTCTGCCTATTGTTTTTATAGACACGTAAAATATTTTTTAGCCACATAACAATAACAGAATGGATAGCATATATTGTTCTCTATTGTTCTCTTAGCCACATAAGTACTGAGTTTTGAGCTCGGAGGGACAGATGCACGGACAGTGTGATTATTATAAGCTTTCCACCCTGTGGGGCCATAAAAATAAAAACAATATAAAAGTTATTTGATCAAAGATACATAAAGTGGAACCAACCTGTGAGAAGCTTTAAAGGCCCGACTTTTTCATAAGTCTGAATCTTGTCAATTTTTATCTCGAGCTCTTCAAATGTTGTCAGTTTGGCTTTATACTCTGACAATATTGGATCTCCTTTCAGGAACTCCTACAATGATTATTTATAATGTGTACATTTATGCTATTTACCAAGCACAAACACAGATTTTTCAAAAAACAAAATCAGCCAAGTTTCTCTTGTACATGTTGGATGGTGTTCAAAGGAGGATTTACACAAATGGAAATGGGTTTTTAATCTCATACAAACAGGCAGGTTATTTTGTTTATCTAGCCCTGCTCACAAGTTCTGGTCATGCATGCACACACAAAACTTAGTACTTATTAAATAATTTTAGAGTCAAACAATGCTTTTCGAACTGGCATGTCTAATAACTACCACAAGCACCAAAAGTTGTTTTAGTGAACTATACAAATTATTTTGGCCCAATGTAAAAATACTCAATCCACTCTGAATATTAGGAGGAAGTCGAAGAAGATTAACAAATACGAGGGATGTCTCAAATGTAATGCAATTTCATTCATGATTTGAAATTGGATTGAAACTGTGCCATTTTTTTTCATTTCATCCCTTCAAAGTATTTCCCCTTGAGGAAAATACATAATTTCAGCCGAACAATCCACTTCTGGAATGAGTACGCTGATTCTGGCACACTCTTAAGCCACTGATAAACAGCAGAACCAAGTGCTAATCTGGTATAATATCTTCGACCAGAGAGGATTTCTTTCAGTTTTGGAAACAAAACAAATAAATCGCACGGGGCTAAATCTGGAGAATAAAGTGTATGGGGGAGCACAGTGATCTTCTTGGACTTCAGAAAGTCCTTAACAATGACAGATGTGTGTGCTGGAGCATTGTCATTTAACAAACGGACATGTCTGATGCCTGTTTTTGGGCAACGTTTTACAAAGTATTTCTCAACCTTTTTCAGTACTACGTCACGATAGAATTTTCCTGTCACAGATTTACCCCTTGGTACAGGAATTTGATCTGTGAAGAAAATGGCATACAAAACCTTCTTCACACTTTGAGTTCGTTTTGCAACAATCGGTCTTTGTGTTTTGTGGCCCATATTTTATTACCAATCTTCCGAACAGGCTCATAGAAATGCACCCAGGTTTCATCGCCTGTGATGACATTTGCAAACTTCTTTTTGTAAATGATTTTAGTATTTTTTAGCCACTTCTACACGTGTCCTTTTCTGCTCAGCTCAGCAAGTGGGGAATCCAGCGGGCAAATATCTTCCTACTTTCATAACCTTCCTCAGATTTGAAACCTCTTCACTCACCTAAAAACTGTAGAGTATGATACCCCAGTATCCCCAAATGCATGTCCAAGTTCATCATATATCTGCTTCGCAGACATTCCAAGTTTTGAGCGAACCTTTATATAGGCTCTAATTTCTTCACAATTAGCTACTCGTTTTCCAACCATATTTACAACGGTCAACGGCTGCTTGGGTTGAAATGACTATTTTCCATACATATCGATTGAGTTGGACAATGATACATACATGTATAGACAGGTATTGAATAGGGCTACCCAGGCATAAAAATGTCGCTGTACAACTCCACGTGATTATCGAGAAAACAATGAAATTGCATTACATTTGAGACACCCCTCGTATGCTTCACCAATTTACTACTTACTCTGACTGCCTCCTGCCTGTCTTGCTCCCAGAGGAAGGCGTAGTCTGAGTACCTCTGCTGTGCACTATTCACCTGTGTCCTGTGTGTAGACATCACAGAACAAATCATACTCACAAACTTGGCAACCTCTTTATTCTCAGCCACACTCCTGTGGTAGTTTGTTAAAGGCTCCGGAATGTGGATGCAGATGTTGTCTATAACATGCATAATATAGAGTTAACTGTATTAAAATACTGATGTTTGCGATGCATATCAGTCAATTAATAGTTGCAAATTTTGTTTAAGCCATGCAACACATTTCACCTAAAATACTGATATAATAGAAGCCATTTAACATTAATCGACTGATATCATGGTAACTAAATGCTCTAATGGTGTTGGTGTCAGTACCGTTTGAAGAGTAAATATCTGGTGCTGTCGATGGGTGCCCATTTTTGATGGGAAAAAAAAGTATATTTTCACATTTATTTGGGAGTATTTTCTTTTCAATGCGTTTAATTAAAAATTCGGAGACAGAAAGAATAAATGAATGAATGGTGTTTTAAGGCATGTTGACACATAAATAGGTCATATTGTGCGCAAAAAACTGAAGAAATGAAGCAGTAATTAAAAATTAATGTAAATATATAAACATAAAACTATTTATAAATAAGGGATGATATGGTAGTAATATAAACTATGTTTATACGTATTTATATGTAAGTCAACAAATGCCTGTCAACGGGTGTGTAAACAAGTAAATATATACAAGAACATATAAAGTCTGATTTCATTCAGGAAATCTAAAACAAGACTAAACCCTATAGTATCAAATAAATCTTTCATAGTATTAACTGTGTAGCACATTTGGCGCATAGGAACAAAGTCTACAGATCCTAACAAGATATATTTGATCGTTCATGGTGCAAAACAGTGTATACATTCTGGTAATTGCTCACCTTGTAATAAATATGAATGAGTATAACGTGTATGCCTTATCTTGCACCGGGCTAGGACAACTTCTTCTCGACAAATGGGTCTACTAGAAGGATGCCATTCTTCGAGTAACGGTTTCATTGAATGGAGTTTATTGTTAACTGACAAATCCCAAGCGGCTTGCCAAGAGTTATGAATCTATGTGTTAATACAACTTTTAAAATCAGTATAAGGTAATTTGGCATTAGATGTATGTAAACCTAATGCTGCCTTAGCAGCACTATCAGCTCTATCATTGCCATGTATTCCGACATGGCTTGGAAGCCAGCAGAAAATAATAACATTATCAACTATAAGAGAATTAAATCGAAGACAGTCAGTCATTCAACACTGCTGTGAAAGGTGTTAATCCAGACCAAATGTCCTAACTGAAAGTGCAGTAATTCTTTAGATTTTGTTTCACAGTGATGGGTTTATGAAGTAAAAGAGCATGCACACATAATTAGATTATAGTGGTAAAATACAATATCATACATTAATATATGGGCCCTAACTGATTCAAGTACCCTTAAAATACTTTTTTCGTTTGTGTTCCATTTTCAATACATTCTCTCAATTTGCAATCAATTTGCATTTAATTTTTTAACTGCATTTATTGGTAAAGATCCTATAACTGCACTTTAAACTACAATCGTGAGTACCGCAGACATACTTTTAAAAACAAGAGATGATGTTTAATACAGCTCCTATGACAATTGACAACAAGAGGCCCAAGAGGGCCTGTGGACGCTCTACTGGCTAATATGGCTCTTATGACATCAATGAAGCGAGTGACTATCGTCTTAAAGAGGCAAAATATAGCATTTTCAACTATATCAAGAGCAATAACTCCGTCATTACTGGTCCGATCTGGCTGGTTTTCCAAGTTGGCCAGTAGAGATAATAAAAAATAAAAAAAAAATAAAAAAAATAAAAAAAATAAAAAAATTAAAAAAAAATAAAAAAATAAAAAAAAATTAAAAAAAAAAAAATTGAAAAAAAAATATATGAGCCGCAACACACGAAAACGTCCCTTCGGACGTTTAGACAACAACGTCATAAAGTAACAATAACGACGTCGGCCGGTAATCAATTAATTACTTATCAAATTTCTCGTCACTTATGTGTTATACATAATTATCATGTCATAGGGAATATGTTTTCTTATATAAATAGTTGATGCTATAGAAAATGGTAATTGTTTATGTTTTTTGATGTTATTTAATCAACGACGTCGTCCAAGACGCCGACGTCGACGTCAAAATTAATGGCGAGTATAATCTTTAATTTTCAAATAGAGATAAAATAATTTTTAATCAAGATATCAACATAAAATAAAGAGATTTTTAAAGAGAAAATCACCGTGTTTCATAAACATCAAAAAACATAAAATGTGAAAATTTTGTCTGAAGGGTCGTTTTCGTGTGTTTCGGCTCATATATAAAAAAAAAAAAAAAAAAAAAATTCAAAAATAAATAAAAAAATAAAAATAAAAAAGAAAATTAAAAAAAATATATAAAAAAAATAAAATAAAAAATAAAAATAAAAAATAAAGAAATTAAAAAATTTAAAACAAGCATTGATGTAAAAGTGTGACCCCCGGGGCTGGGCCAGATGTGACCCCAGGGTCAGCATTTGAACAAAATTGGTATAGGACCATAAGCTTATAGCAACAGCAAAATATTAAACCTCTGGCTCTTGCAGTTTCAGAGAAGAAGATTTTTTAAGTTTTTCCCTATACATGTCTATGTAAATCATGTGACCCTTGGGGCGGGACCAAATGTGACCCCAGGGTAACCATTTGAACAAACTTGGTAAAGGACCATAAGCTTATAATAATTGTAAAATATCAAACCTCTGGCTCTTGTAGTTTCCGAGAAGAAGATTTTTAAAAAAAAAATCCTATATAAGTCTATGTAAAACTGTGACCCTCGGGGCGGGGACAAATTTGACCCCAGGGTCACCATTTGAACAAACTTAGTAGAGGACCATAAGCTGATGCTACATGTAATACATGAGAGCTCTGTGCCTTGTGGTTTCAGAGAAGAAGATTTTTTAAACTTTTTTCCTATATGTCTATATGAAAAACATGCAAAACCTCAATATACAAACTTTGGACCCCCGAGGCACGGCCATTTTTGACCCCGGGGACTTTATTTGAACAAACTTGATAGTCTAGGCGTTGGCGATCATTTTAAAAGAAAAACTGTTGAAATCTGTCAAGCGGTTCTGGAGAAGAAGATTTTTTAAGGTTTCGACCATATATGGTAATGGCAGCCATCTTGGATGTAGCGCTGACCTAATTTTAACAAATCTAAAAAGCATTCATCTAAGGATCATCCATTTGAAGTTTGGTCAAAATTAGCCAAGCGGTTTCTGACGAGAAGTCGTTTGAAGAATTCCCTATACATGTCTATGTAAAACATGTGACCCTTGGGGCGGGGCCAAATGTGACCCTAAGGTCACCATTTGAACAAACTTGGTAAAGGACCATAAGCTTATAGTAAATGCAAAATATCAAACCTCTGGCTGTTGTAGTTTCTGAGAAGAAGATTTTTTAAAAAAAAATCCTATATAAGTCTATGTAAAACTGTGACCCCCGGGGCGGGGACAAATTTGACCCCAGGTCACCATTTGAATAAACTTAGTAGAGGACCATAAGCTGATGCTACATGTAATACATGAGAGCTCTGTGCCTTGTGGTTTCAGAGAAGAAGATTTTTTAAAGTTGTTTCCTACATGTCTATATGAAAAACATGCAAAACCTCAATATACAAATTTTGGACCCCCGGGGCACGGCCATTTTTGACCCCGGGAACTTTATTTGAACAATCTTGATAGTCTAGGCGTTGGCGATCATTTTAAAAGAAAAACTGTTGAAATCTGTCCAGCGGTTCTGGAGAAGAAGATTTTTTAGGGTTTCGACCATATATGGTAATGGCAGCCATCTTGGATTTAGCGCTGACCTAATTTTAACAAATCTAAAAAGCATTCATCTAAGGATCATCCATGTGAAGTTTGGTCAAAATTAGCCAAGCGGTTTCTGAGGAGAAGTCGTTTGAAGAAAAGTTAACGGACCACGGACGACGGACGTCGGACGACGGACAACACACCATCCCATAAGCTCTGCTGGCCCTTGGCCAGTAGAGCTGAAAAATGACATACATATTCTCCTTCTATTGGAATTTACGATTTTTCAAAAAATCGAAAATAATAGAAAGTATCATTAAGTGGTCCAAGTATTAACTTTCATACCTTCTCCCTTCTCCTTCTCCAAGAAGCGAAAATGGGGTTGGCTGGAGTATGAAATAAAACCTTAATTTCGGTTTTAAAAAGTTTGCATGTTGTAAAATTAAAACATTTAATAGGTAATTATAAACAGGTTATAGCATTTTTTCAGTTAAAAAAGTGTTTTATTGTTGACATATCTGTTATAAAATCCTGTTTCCCATCGCTTAATGGAATTAAGGCGGAACCACGTAATTGGTCAGGCTCTATCTAACTTATTACAATGCGACTGATGGCAAAAATTACATGATAATTGGAAAACAACCTCAAATAAAACAACATAAAAACTGCAGAAACTTCGTAATGTGCTTTCTCTTTCTCCTTGCAGTTGCACAACAATGACATCACTGCAAACGAGACCAATACAAGTAAAATATTAGCAATAAAGTGAGAGCACCTATTGTCATCATTATGTGGTACGCCTTAATTCCATTAACCGATGGGAAGCTTATATTAACAGGATTTTATAAAGAATATTTCAACAATAAAACATGTTTAAAAACATTTGTTACCGTAAGTGAAAATCGCGATAACCTGTTTAAAATTATCTCTTAAATGTTTTAATTTTACAATATATATACAAACTTTTTAATTTGAAATTAAGGTTTTATTTGATTGATACCCCAGCCAACCCAGTTTTTGTTTCTTGGAGAAGGGGTTGGATTGGGTATATAAGGTTAATACTCGGACCATGTATTGATACTGCAAAGAAAATTCTTGGGGTTTCATTGGTCAATGCGCCGTAGACATGAGCCCATATCTACATCTCGTGATGTTAACATTTGCTTCTCTGTTCCATTGTAAAAATAATATAACACTGTGATAAACAAAGTTGTTTTTTTCTTAAAAAATCTGCCTTTGATGATGTTTAGAGCATTGACGTCATGAACCTAAACATTTAGCGATGTCACATATTAATGATGAAATATAGGCGAGTTACGGGGAAATTGGCTAAATAAAAAAACACTGTCAGTTGCATGTTTTTTAATAAAAGTAGTAACAGTATGACAAATTAATTATTTGGATTCCTAACAGGGGATATGGGCTCACATTCACTACCTGCCAAGTATATTCCCACCGATCGTCTGATGGCTCAGGTGAATATAATTACCAGGCCGCTAATGTGAGCCCATGTTCCCTGTGAAGAATCAAACTAACAAATACTGTCCTGGTGTCATGTGATTTAGCAAGTCAATTATAAATAATTTGGTGTCTAACAAAAAATTATTTGATTTAAATACCTGGCTCCACATTTGTTTTTTATCTTTAATAGTTGAAACATTTCTATATCCCCTGCTTTAGCAAAGGCTGGGGATAAATAGAATAAGATCTAAATCTCATCCTCCTTTATATTAAATTAAATAATGAAACAACTATTTGGACCTGTAATGTTAGATCCATTATGGCCTACTGATACAGCGAACAAGGTCTGTATAGATTACCTGGATTTTGGGTGATTATGGTAGTGTTCTGGTCTGCATCCACCACATCCCTGTTCCTTTCCTGTCCCCACTGATGCACTCCCTTGAATACTTCCAACACTAGCTGACACGCCTTGTTCAAGGCATGTTGTATATCCTCCAAACTCGGCTGCATTACCTGTCATAGTTGATTAACGTTTTAAGTATTAATATATTTGTTTGTGTTATAAACAAGATTTAAATATATTTAAGAATTTTTTATTTCAAAATATATTACAACACAGATAATCCTTTTATGTCTATTATTAATTTTTAACTTGGTGCTTTATTATGTGTATTTGGTATATATCGAAATGCAGGTATTCCCTTTAAAATACAAATCAAGAAGTTTCTATACTTTGCAGGGCCTCTTTTGGGCACTGCAATGAAGCCAAATGCAAAAGAAAATGAAAATGGCTCTAAATTTTAAACTTGGCGAACGTGTTTGGTGACATCAAAAAAAAAGCTGAAAGCCAAACTTGTTATATTTTCTATGCCGTAAGTGGCCTGTATACAAAACACAACTGACAGTGCACTGAACCTTGAATAATCAAACATGGTCTGTGGTGTTTGTCAAACTTAATGACATCTGAGCAGATAATTGACAGTTGATTGAATTTATAAATGAATGACTGGATACAAGTGCTGTTTGTTTAGATTGTCTTTAATTACTTTTAACAACATGGATATCTGTTTGCAAGTTTTTTTGCTGGCAAATCGAGATTAAAATTCAGCAGAGCTGTTGATAAGCTGAGTTTTTGAGTATTTGACTCATAACCCCTCATGTTTTTAAAATTGTGATTATCTGTACTCATCAATTTACTACAAAAACTCTAAACTTTTAAAAATCATGAGTATTATATTTGTTTGTATTGTCCTGTAGAAGTTTATTCCATATGTACATGATGGAAATTGTTCTAAGCATGGGTCTTATATTACAAATAAAGGCCATATAGTGTTCTGTTTTACTTAAAATCCATTTAATCTGGGGAAAGTCAACAAACATTTTTTCGGCTGTGTATAATTAAAGGTATCGCAAGTAATTATTAGATATATTTATAAAACTATGAATGCGAATGACACTATAATTAGGGTTTACTCGTTTTAGTTAAAAGGCGGCGATGGAAATTTATTTTAAAAACAATTTGATTTCGTAACATTGCCTGGACCGACTTTGGATTAATTCTCAAAATACCTGAAAAAGAAATTCTGTCCTTCAGATAAGACATAAAACTGAGGTCTGCTCGCTAAAATGTCTGGTGTGCTATACCGCAGACCTAATAACAAATAGATTGGACACTACAAAAGTTATCTAAATTTCACTTGGCACAATGCAAACATTTCACGAATTATTTCCCAAGTTTAAACACACATATCATGAAGAGTTTTATAGGTATGTTTCATTCATACCCAATCCCATCACAAATTTAATTTTCATTCCAATTGTAGTATTTTTCTTTCTCTTACATTTAGAGCAAAAAAGGAGTTTTCAAAATATACATAAATTATTATAATCCAATTTTGCTATTCACTATGAATCTTTTGAATGTATTCTCATCAAAATCAGTGAATAATTGAGAGGGGTGAAAGAAGGAAAATTAAGGTGCCACGTGATATTTTGGTTACTTAATCTGTTAAGATAGGAAGTTTCCTATCTGTTTATTAATATGTCTGTGGCTATACAGCATAAACTAACGCTTATAGGCCTATACATACCTAACATTGCCACTTTCTAAAATGGCTTCAAACATAAATAAACAAAAAATACATGATCCACTGTATTGTTATTTATTTTTAATTAAACTTTTGTTTGTTTGTTTGTTGTATGGTGTTTTGCGCCATTTTTAACACATGTTAGGTTACACTTCCTCACTTACAAGTCGAGTTCCCAGTAGGATTCGAACCCGCAGCGGTGAGAGGCGAGAAGGTTTACAACGCAACGTCGTTAACCCCTCAGACATGGAGACGCTGTTTATTTAACTAATTATACTATCTGCATCTATTAATAACATTTAAAATGATGTTGCAATATACACTGTTTTACAACGAAAATTATACATATGAGTAACAATATCTGTTTAAATGAATAATTTACATTGACCAATTAATTCCCTATCACATCACTGTACGATGCTCCACTAATAAAAATATACATACAAATCAAGAAGAAATATGTCTATTGTTTGGGGCGCTTGTTTCAGCCAAAGGTTTTTTGGACTTTTAAGATAAAATTAATCTGCTACCTAAATAAGTTGTATATCAGTGAAACAGACATTTTTAGTGGTAAATAAAAATACCTTATTTTTCAAAATCGGTTTAGAAATAAAAAATTCATGGGCGAAAGCTGTTTTTGATGGGTCATTTTCAATGCAAAATTCTGCTGCATGAAAAATTTGAAAAATATTTTCTTTTAGAAATGTTATCAAAGAATGGTTTTAAATTGTTGGATATCAGTAAGTTAAGACACCCTGAAAGTTTTATAGCAAAATATGAAGGATTACTGAAGTTATTTGAGATTTCGTAATTTTCTGCTGTCCCACCAACACGGAATTTACATAGGAAAAATCATTTTGGCTGTAAAATATTTATTTCTCAACCAATTTTCAAAAGTAAAGTAGTTTTATTTACCACTGAAAATGTCAGTTCTTATGATATATAACTGATGTACGTATTATTTAAATTGCTCAAGTTACTTCAGAAAAACCTTTGGCTGAAACAAGCGCCCCAAACAATAGTGCGATTGGAGCCATTTAGCTCCAACTTCTCCAATTTGGCTCTTAGAGGAGGCCCTGCTTTGTTTAACGAGCAATTTCCAGGGACAATTGTTTTTTAATATAGTATTTTATTGTTTCTTCAAAAGTTAAAAGAGTCTTTTATCTCATGTAGGGTAAATGCTTTTAATAATTTTTTTTGTCTCAAAATCTGCAAAGACATTGCTACTGACCACGTTCGGGATGGACAAGGTGAGGTTGGTTGTGAAGAACGGGAACCTGTTATCGGCTACAGTTTCACTGAAGTGATGCATTTCACTGAAGTGATGTAAAGCGCCAACCCTGAAATAAATATAAATCATTTACCAAAATAGTTTACATCATTCTTCTAATAGCCAACAGTCCAGTGGTCAGCATTATGAAGTCTAAAACCAGGATCATGGGATCCCCTAACCTAACTCAGGGCTCCAAGAAAATTAAAATTTGGGAATAGCCCAGGGCAAATAGATTTCAAAAGTCCACTTGCCCTGACTGAAAAGTCACTTGTCCTGATTTTTTTGTAACTTGCCCCGAATTGTTATTACCAATAATTGTTGTTGCCGGTACATAATTTTCGTCGATACTGAATAGTTTCTTTTTTACTTTGTTTTACTTATAATTAATTAATAATACATATGATTAGAATCAAACAAGAAGATTCTATTTTCCTATATTTTCCTTTTATTGATCCATGGCATCATATAACTAAAACAATATTATTTTCTTTTACAGTTTTAGGATCACGCCACAAATCACGTCAAAAACCGCTCCGGGTCCTGCAAATTAAACCATCTAAAACAGGTGTGCATTCCCAGTGTTATTTAGCAGCTTGCATTTGTGAATAAGCTTTCGTTGTTAAGCGTTTTTATGATACAGACTTGCTAAACAAGAACTAAAATAGAAAAAGATTATACAGCAATTCATCGAAAAATAAGAATATTAAAACGAAATCACCATTCAAACTGTTAATATTCGAGTGATCTTTCTTCTTCTGCAAAACATTCTGCAAAACGTGACAAATTTGCGTGAATATAAAAGCTGTAATGCAATTGGTTCAAATCATGTAATCAATCAATGAAATGCGCGCTTTCAAATTGATGAACTTAAATGAAGGGAGATAATTTCAACAAATACGGCTTCAAATTACACGCAATAAAACACAATTTCTGGTTGGATTTTAGTTTGAAAAGTTTGATTGTTCCGAGATTTTTTTAGACTAGCCCAACGGGCAACCATTTTTAAAAGAGAGACTAATCCGGATTCATACTGGACTAGCCACGGGCGTCGGGCTATCCTATTCTTGGAGCCCTGTTAACTAGCTAGTCCTTTAAATGAGTATACTAAAAACAAAGATATATGTACAATATAAGCTCTGTACAAATCAATCATTCAAGATTAGAGTCAATCAATCACTCTTAAACTCAAAGTATCCCTCTCAATGTATCACTATTGCACTCAATCACTCTTGCACTCAATCACTCTTACACTCAATCACTCTTACACTCAGTCAATTAGGCCTAAACAAAAATAGTGATGTTTCCTGCTACATGCCCAAAACAAGAGGTCCAAGAGGGCCTGTATCGCTCTACTGTTTATAATTATGGTGTCCATGGTGGGGTGGGTAGATAGAAGGATTGTGTGTCAGATATGGCAATATCAAACTAGTTTTATATAAAGTTTGGCTGGCTTTAAAACAAATCAAACTTTCGACCACAGATTTGACCACAGGGTCACCATTTGTAAAAACAAATTTTGTAAAGGACCATAAGGTGAGTGTAAATACAAAATATTAAACTGTTGTTGGCTCTTGTAATTTCAGAGAAGAAGATTTTTTAAGTTGTTCCCTGTATAAGTCTATATAAAACATGTGACTCTGAGGACAGGGACAAATTTGACTAAGGGGTCACCATCTGAACAAACTTGGTAGATGACCATAAGCTGATGGTAAATACAATACAACATATTCAACCCCTGGCTCTTGTAGTTTCAGATAAGAAGTGTTTTTTTTTTAAAAATTCTGTTAAACATGTGATCTCTGTGGAGGGGCCAAATCTGACCCCAGGGTCACCATTCAAACAACTTGATAGAGGACCATAAGCTGAGAGTAAATAAAAAATATTAAACCTTTGACTCCTGTAGTTTTCAAAAGAAGATTTTTAAAGTTTTTCCCTATATATAATTCTATATAAAACTGTGACCCCTGGGGTGGGGCCAAATTAGACCCCAGGGTCACCATTTGAACACTTTGTTTAGAGGAACATAAGCTGATAATAAATATAAAATATTAAACCTTTAGCTCCTGTAATTTAAGAGAAGAAGGTTTTTGAAGTTTTTCCCTATATAAGTCTATGTAAAACTGTGACCACTGGGGCGGGGCCAAAGAGCCCAGGGTCACCATTTGAACAAACTTGGTAGAGGATCCATACGCTGATAATAAATAAAAAAATATTAACCTTTATCTCTTGTAGTTTCATAGAAGAAGATTTTTAATTTCTTCCCTATATTTATTTCTTCCCTTGTAAAACTGATCCAACAAGGGCTCCAAAGCTCCCAATTGAAGAAAAAAGAACCAAGGTTTCTTTTGAGAAAAAAATAATAAATAAAATAAATAAAAAATTAAAGAAAAAAAAAGTTGAACCCATGAAATAAGGTTTCTTATGGATAAAAAAAAAAAATACCTCCAGTGAGATTTGAACCCAAGACCCCTAGGGTTTTCAGTGCTCATCTGAGCTTTCATTGATATCAACAATCTGGCCAAGTTTGGGAAAGATTGAATACAAAATGAATGCACTGGAGTGCTCACAAGGCTGCAAATCCAATTTTTCATAAATCAAGGGCACATAACTCCGGTGTTCCAGCTCCGATATAGCTCTCCGATATAGCTGTTTTTTGAACTTGTTTCGAGCTTTCGTTGATATTAACAACCTGTAAAAGTTTGGTAAAGATCAAATAATAAATGAAGGTGCTAGAGTGTTCACAAGGCATAAAATGGCATTTTTCGTAAAAAAACAAGGGCATAACTCTGGTGTTACTAGTCCAATTTAGCTGATTTTTTAACTTGTCCAAGCTTTTATTGGTATTAACAATCTGTGCAAGTTTGGTAAAGATCAAATAATAAATGAAGTGCTAGAGTGTTCACAAGGCTTAATATGTCAATTTGGTGCATTGTGGTCTACAGTAGCTGATGTAAACAACAAGCGATATTCGCAATAGGTCGATCTGCTTCTCGCAACTGTGCTCAATTTTGACTGGAAGCTTAAAAATATTACGTGTTATGTATTCCGGGGAAATCCCTTCCAAAAATAGTATATTTACATCCATTTAAATCTTCCGAATCATAGAACATATATCATCTCTCTTAGTTTTAAAATAATATTTAACCTTCAAAATGTCAAACAAACGTATTTGTAAGAATCAAGCTTATGGCTAAGCGAAAAGCGAAATATGCTTTGAAAAACAACATCATGATAATATTGAATGCAAATGGCTGACATTTTGTGTAATCCGCGAATGTGGGTCACAGGTAAAATGCGTGTATAACACAAAATTCAATCGATTTTAAATTTATTTCTTCAACAAGTAAATTAAAACATTTATCTTGAGATTTATGTATGTTTTTGACTTTGTATGCTTAATTCTGATGAGAAAAGCGAACTTCAAATCGACAACTTTCAATGCAAAAAGACGTATGCATTGAAAATCGAACATAGTCATTGCTAAGCAACAGGACTTGTATAATAATTCATTTGTGTCGTCATCATCGCGAATATTTTACCGCTATAAAAAAATATGAAATTACCATTATAAAAAAAATACGGTCGGGGGTAAAAATAACGGTTGGTCGGGTTACAGGAAACAAACTTTTTTTCTTTTAAGCCTTACTCTAACAGTCGATCAACCATTCTAATGGTCAATAAATCACTATTACACCTAATTGATCACTTTTATACTCAATCACTCTCAATCAATCACTCTTACACTCAATTAATCACTTTTACACTCAATCAATCGCTCTTACACAAAATTAATCATTCTTAAAGTCAATGCCAAAATCTTACACCCATTCAATCACTCTTAACACTATATGAACCACTCTAACAGTCAATCAATCACTTTTACACTTAATCAATCACTCTTACACTCAAACAATCATTCATTATTACACTCAATCACTATTACACTCAATCGCTCTTACACTCAATCAATCACTCTTATACTCAATCAATCACTCTTATTCTCAATTAATCACTATTACACTAAATCAATCACTCTTACAATCAATCACTCTTACACTCAATCACTTCCTCTTACACTCAATCAATTACTCTAATAGTCAATCAATCACTCTTACACCCAATCAATCTCTCTAACAGTCAATCAATCATTCATTTCAACAATCAATCACTCTTACATTGAATTACTCTTACACTCAATTAATCACTCTTACACTCAATCAATCACTCTTACACTCAATCAATCACTCTTTCACTCAATTGCTCTTATACTCAATCAATTACGCTATCAGTCAATCAATCACTTTCACAATCAATTACTCTACAGTCAATCGATCACGTTTACAATCAATCACTCTTACAGTCAATCAATCACTCTTACACTCAATTAATTACTCTTATAGCCATCACTCACAAACTCAAGCAAGTAGTCTTAATGAACGTTCAATCAAGCATTCTTAATCATCACTCTCACTGTGGATAAACATACACCGGATATAGCAACCCAAGTAAACAATATGTCCCGAACGGTTAATTTAAATCTCAATATCAACAGATCTTCGAACTTTGAAAACTGAATGGAATTTAAATTTGAATATAATTTTCTATTAAATCAAATGCATACCGAAGTTATTTCTGC